>CM031241.1:495915613-496192850 GCA_018340775.1 Taxus wallichiana var. yunnanensis
AGTTACGTATTGCTAGCGTGGAGGTGGCGATCCCGCCGGGAGGGCAGCCGATGGACATGTAGCATGCCTGCAGCTTAGAGCACCCTCACTCACCTGCCTGCCTCCCTCACCACTCACAGCATACATGGAGGTTGACACCGTTACTTTGATGAGTGGAGGTGCATCACTTTCGAGGATTCCTCGGCAGTTTTGGCCTACCGTATATGGGTATGCTTCCCGGTGGCGCTGGTTCATGATCAGTCCGCGAGGCTGAGGGGGCCCAGAGGCCGAGGTTGGGCAGTTGATTACTCATGGCATTCCCATTGTAGCCGGGAGGATAGCTTGTCTTTAGAGGAGAGCCGGTGTGCCTCGGCACCTTTACTTGATTGCTGCGGGTCCTACTCAGTAGTGATGACCCCATAGATGTGCTCAGGCTGCGAGGGAGCTCACGAGAGGGAGGGTCGGAGGAGCAGACTGATGACAGTGATCCTGAGTGGCATGACACTCAGGACATTATGCAGGCAGAGAGGGCCGAGGAGAGCATAGAGAGGGTGACTCTAGTTTCAGAGGAGCCACTCTCCCAGGGCCATGGTGGAGAGGATGAGTCCATTGCGGGGCGACACGTTGCTCCCCACACAGGGCAGCCCTCGGTCGGCGGCGGCATCCGTGGCGGCAGTCTTTGGCCTAACGACCCATGCAGAGGCCCGGTGATCCGAGTAAGTTACCCTTTCTTCCTTTCAATGTTTATTTGTAGGCTCTCCTTAGAATTCTATTTTTGTATCCTTTAGCCTCTTGCTTGGTTTCTAATTCGTTTTTCTCCTTTGTTTTACGGAGAGATTTTGACGAGTGGCGGGATTTGATCCGCAGGGTATGTACCGATTCACGATGATCCCCATGGATAGGACCAGCATGGGCTGTCCGTAGATGTCGAGGAGCCCTCAAAGCATGCGGTGGTAGACATACTGATGTCTTCGCTCCCGTTTAGCACGTGGCCGGGATGATGTTGACCCTACGCACGAGTTAGCGAGGCTATGGGCAGCGCCGAGCACCTTATGAGGAGCCATTCTCATGGTGAGACCACGGCGCCCTCGGACCACAGAGCCCTCCGTACATTTAGAGTGCCGGCGTGGTGAGTCCTAGGCGAGGCGCGCGCCTTGAAAGGGGTCGCGTAGGGGTTGAGAGGCCACTTGGCTTTTATGTATTTTGTACTATTGTATATCACAGGCTCTTTGAAAGCGTTTGACCATGCCTAGTGCATGATGGCATTGTATATAAACACCGATTATTTATATATATGCATTCGTTTTGGATCAAAAGCTTGTCACTCATGTTTTCCCTTTCTATTTCCAACTTCTTTGTGTATACTACGATGTATGTTTATATGCTTTCTAGAATGTATGTAAATGGTGAACAGGTGATGTAAATGTTTACTTTCTTTTTGTGTTTCATGATGCTGATACATGACAATGTAGATATATTGTAATTTTGAATCTTAGCTTACGTGAGCAATTTGGATACCTCATGTTTGTTTTGGCAAAGTGATGAAAATAACCAAGTATGATGAATGCAGTTAACTTGCCCCACTCCTAACTCCACGCACTAGTAAGATGCGAGGGCTCATCACCAAGAGCCAAGAAGGGCGCAAGTTATGAAATGTGGTGAAATGATAGTGATGAAAGACAAACAAAGCTTTGGCGGAACCAAATTGGAAGCTACAAGCCGACTCCACCCGAGTGAATTCATAGTTTTGGATGTAACTTGCACTTGCAGCTTATCCGGACTTGGACCCGTAGATGGCCACATGGTAGACAAAATCAGGGATTTTAGGATTTTTAACTCTTTCGGGATTTTGAACATCTTGTTTCATTTGTTTTTGACTCAAAGTTTGAAAGTTTGAATTGTTTGCGCGCATGACCATTTGCATTTATTTGTCAAGAGGACCCCCTACACTTTGCCCCACGCTACTAGGAAGAAGCATGGGTTTATCACCGTGGGTAAAGCGTAGGTAGTAAGTAAGGGCATTTCCATCCTTTCCCAACTCTACGTCACTAGTAAGAGGCAAGCTCATCACTAAGGTTGGTAGGGCAAGGAAATGTGTAATTTAAAATTTTCTGTTTGATCAACGTTTGATTTGTTTATTTGAGCGAAATGCCGATATGCTTATTCCCAAAGAGATATGCATATGGGATAGATGTGACACCATGAAGCTTCTGAGAAAGACCATAGGCAAGACACCTATCCTAAGAAGAAATCAAAGCGAGAATGAACTTGCAGATCTTGGTATGGTTACTGTTAAGACTTCGTCATGTCTATCTTTATTTGATAAAAGATTCTGAGATATTTGATGATATTGTGAAAATGGAGAGATATGATTAGAAAGTTTTATGCCAACAACATCATGAGTTTGTAATGAATTGCTTTGAGAATAGATTCCTTGATCACAATTTGTGTAAGAAAGCGAGTGGACAACATGATTCTAATTTATATGAAAATGCAATGTAAATAGTTATATAAGTAGCATCACTTTATGCGTAAAAGCGCTTGAGGTGCGGGGAATTAGCTGTTTACCAAACTCCTCACCTTCTAGCGTACATAAGAGGTATGCACCATTTCCATAGTCCTTCATGACTCGGTATGGGCCCAACCATTTGGGCCGGAATTTCCTTCCTTCACCGGTCTTCTTATCGATCCGGGCATACTGCCTAGTCTTAGAACTAGATCACCTTCGTATATGTCGCGTTCATAGACCTTCTTTGTTGTCTTGCGGCACATCCGGTCAAGCATAGAATCTATGTCACTTTGTTTAGCATCTAACCTGGTTTCATCTAGGCTTTCTAGTTGGGAAAGACGTGCTTCTCTGTAAGCGTCCTCATCCAGAATCCCTTGTAGTGAAATGCGGAGACTGAGTATTTCAACCTCAAGCGGAGAACTGCTTCTGCCCCAAATACCAGCGAGAAAGGAGTTGCTCCGTTGGTGTTTTTATTGAGGTTCGGTGGGCCCATAAGGCGGATATAACTTCAAATGCCAATCTCATTTGTTTTCTTTTACCGTTTAAGGAGAATGGCTTTCAGTGTCTTGTTTGTTGCTTCAGCCTGCCCATTGACTTGGGGATAATAGGAAGCCGTATGATGGCTTATCTTAAATTTATTGCATAGTTCACGAACCTCTTCATTCTTAAAAGAAGTTCTATTATCGGAGATAATGATTTGCGGGATACCGTACTGCAAATGATTTGGTTTAAAATGAACTTGGCGATTACAGGAACCGAGTACAGGTGGTAAGAGGCATAGCCTTCTACCCATTTGGTGAAATATTCGATAGCCGTGATTATAAAATTATGGCCGTCAGGATGAGGGAGAGAATTTCCCTATTAAGTCTAGGCCCCATGTAGAAAAGGGCCATGGAGTAGCGATTGGTTGCGAGAACTTGTGCTTGGCATGTGGATCTCGTGGGAGAATTCTTGGCACTTACACACTGCATACAAACTCTATTGCGTCATGTTCTAGAGTGGGCCAGAAATATCCTATTCGATGTTATTTTCGAGCGGTGGCGTACCACCGAAGTGGCCTCCACATATTCCACTATGTGATTCATGGAGAATCTTCTTGGATTCTTCCATGTCGACACACACTTAGAGCATTCCATCAAATGCCTTTCGATAGAGAACTTGCTCTATAATGACGTATTTAGCTACGATAATGCGCAACCTTCTTCTTTGTTGGGGTGTAACTCCATCCGGATATGTATGGTCCATGATATGGTTAATGATATCAGCGTACTCAAGGACACTCGGAGATAAGCGGGTCGGGTTTCGATGTAGTATACGCACTCATCTAGAAAATCCAAATCTACTAGATCGCCTCCATCTAATGGGTTATCGTTAACCAATCCACAATGATTTGTCCCTTAACTGACTTCTGATTTACAAATGTTAATTCGAATTCTCCCATTAAGGTTATAAAACGTCCAACCTTTTTAGACAAGGACCCTTGTGTGAGGAAAGTTCGTAAGTGGTCCATTTTTACCACGACCCTTGTTTCTTGATTTAGCATATAGTGTCTTAGGCGTTTGGTTGCAAAGACTATGGCGAGACATTCTCGTTCTGCTTGTGTATAGCGTGTTTCATAGTCGAGCAGTGTTCGGCTAATGAAATAAATCGCGCGTTCTCTTTTGTCATCGTCTTCTTGGGCCAACATGCAAGCTAACGAGACATTGGTAGCTCGTGAGTATAAAATCAACGGGCGGTCTAGCTTAGGTGGCATTAGTGTAGGTGGTGACAGCAAGAAAAACGCTTAACTGCGTTAAAAGCTTCATTGCAGTCTTCGGTCCAATCAATGCTATAGTCTTTCTTGAGTAAATTGTTGATTGGATGAATGGCGAAGCTCAAGTCCGGGATGAATCTTCGGATTGCACCTAGCTTTCCGAGAAATGACCTGATTCCAGATTCATCTCGAAGGTGGAACCATTTTGAGGACAGCTTGAATTTTGGTTGGGTCAACATCTATTCCTCGTGACGATATAATATAACCTAGGAGCTTCCCTCCCGTTACACCAAAGACGCATTTCTCGAATTTAGTGTGACTCAAGTATTCTATTAGGCGCGAAAGAATGACGCGCTGGTACTTCTCCGATGGTCACAACGCTTCTTGGCTTTAGCAACAAGTCATCTACATAGGATTCCATGATTTTATGAATTAGATCGTGAAATATATACGTCATAGCCACGCCGATACGTGAAGACCAGCGTTTTTGAGACCGAATGGCATAACAACATAGCAATAGGTTCCCCAAGGAGTTATAAACGTGGTTTTAGCTTGATCTTGCTCAGATATTCTAATTTGATTGTATCCCGAGAATCCATCCATGAGAGACAAAAGTTCAAACCCAGCTGTTGCATCAACAATGACATCAATAGATGGTAACGGGAAGTCATCCTTAGGACATGCTTTGTTGATGTCTCGAAAATCTATGCAAATGCGTATCTTTCCATTCTTCTTGAGGAAAGGAACGATGTTAGATACCCATTGGGAGTAATCGACTGGCTTGATGAATCCTACTTGGAGGAGTTTTATTACCTCTTCTTTTACCATGAGGGCCACCTTGGGCTTCATGGGTCTCGATTTTTGTTTAACTGGTTTTGCATCGGATTTAGTGACGAGGTTGTGTACAACGATGTGGGGTGCGACGCCTGTCATCTCTTTATAATTAAATGCAAATGCCTTCTGATGTTCTTTGAGGATCCGAGTGTGTATTTCTACTTCCTCTGGTGTTAACGAAGATCCTAGTTTTAAAATTCTCGGTTCATCTTCCGTTCTGATGTTGACATCGATCATTTCTTCGATCAAAGAGGCGTTACCCTCTTCGAACTCAAAGCGTCTTTGGGGTAAATCCAGATCATCCCCATTTTCTCACTGCGTATATGCTAGGTTCTATTTGTGAGGAAAACTCATCATGGGATTTCCAAATAGGAAGATGAATGTGGAATTAAGGACAAATCTAGCATATGATAGAGAGATGTAATGCCGCATAGGCGTTTAAGTATTCCAAAGTGGCCATATCATTATCAACATGGTCAGGGTGGTAGATTCACTTCCGCTTGAAAGGGATTTGTCATTGTTTTTATCAATGGTTCATCACGAATGGACACCGTGAAATGAGTATCTTCTAACTCATTGTTTGGAGTAAAACGTGATCTTTGAAGTTCTTTATCGAGTCGGCGAGAAGATTTTTTTCTCGTGGGATTGCTTCAATGGATATGAAGTTAAATGCCTTGCTTAAATTTAATACGACATTTTTGTAAAGCTGCAAGTGTTCGGCTTTAGTTTCATATACCTCAGAGACTTGGTTTGCCACTAATTGTGAGTCTCCTAAGACTCTGATGTTGTCAACACCAATTCTCTTGGCTAAGGTGAGACCAAGGAGGAGGGCTTCGTACTCTGCGCCATTATTTGTGCATTCAAATTTAGTTTGAAGGCAAATGGCATGACTTTCCCCTCGGGCGAAGTGAGAATTATACCTGCCCCCGCTCCATAATGGCACCTAGCCCCATCAAAATGGAGAGTCCAATAATTAGCTGGGAATATAGATGTTGGGGTATTTGCTGTGTTTGCACACTCTACTTCCACCATGCAAGAGATCCTTTGTTGGAAGAGAACCAACCCCTAGGGAATATCCTATTCCTACTTGAATCAAATGGTAAGAACATTGGTAAATCTTGTTCTATTAACTCAACGATTTTCACAGAGTCCCTAATGATACCATTTCAATTGTGCTAGCCTTATCTTTGGGGGTCGGGGTTGTTTTGACTATATCTTTGATAGTTTCCAGATCTGTCGTAGGTACCAACTTTTCCTCTGGTTTTGCGTTAGTGGGTTTATTAAGTTGGTTTGTTGGAAGTTCAAATTCCGAGTGCACACTGGTCTTTTCTTTAAGTCACCTAGGTGCACATCAAATGGCTTTGGATCACCTTTTTGCCACGAATACCTTTCCTAAATGTAAAAACCTTACTTCTTGAAATAGTGTAGAAGGGATTGCCTTCATGCGGTGTATCCATGGTCGTAGAGGATCATATTATAATTAGTTTCTCGATCTATAATATAAAACTCACCAGGGATTGTTTTGGGTCCTAAGGTGACCGGTAGTATTATGGTTCCTATCGAAGTGGCTTTAAGGCTATCATAACCTCTTAATGTATTTCGAGTGGTGGAACAGGTTTGTTTCCCCATATCCTAGTTTTTGGAGGAAAGAGAAGGGGACTATGTTAACTGCGCCCCATCACAACCATTGCCCGTTTATGTAGTTATTATAAACCCATACTTGTAAGTGTAAGGTTGGATCGCCTCGGCATGCGATCTCAGCATCTGTAGGCATTTTACTTATTTCGAATATGAATTCGACATCCCTATCCGCCTGTCCTGGAGGATGAACATCAAAGTCTATATGATTTACCTGTGTTTCAGGTGGTGGAGTGATGTTAATTAAATGACCTAAACCTAATGCTTCTAAAAGAGCAGCCCTGTGGGCAGGAGAGTTCTTTAGCAAGTCGAGAAATGAAATATGTGAGAAGGTTTTTGTTAGATCATTAATTAAATCGTAAGCACCCACAGTTTTGCTATGATTTGCTGGATGTTATCCGTTTCTGGCAGGTGATTTGGACTTGTTTGAGAGAAATACTCTCGTGTTCTTGTTACAGCTTCGATGGGTAATTCCGAGTCTAACTCCACTAATCCGACTACTTTAGGTCGTGGTTGACTTCCTAGTTGCGGCGCAACTAATGGATTTAGCGAAGTCGAGGCTTCATGATCATTATTTCCTGCCATTGCACCCTTGTTTGTCTCGTTTGGATCTAACCTGTTATTGTTAGAATGATTTGGGAGAGGATCGTTGAAGATCTTTAGGGGTGCGTTTTGAGGGGAAACTGCCCCTGAAAAGGTATTTGACGTTGGTGACGTAGGATCTGCTAAGAACATATCCATAAAAAGTTGTTTTTGTTCATTTGGCAAGCGTTGCATGAATTTATTGTAGTCACGGCACGTTCTAGTGTCATGGCCCCGGATTTTGTGGAAGCCACAATACGAATTAGGATTATAATTCATAGTTTGTTGGTTTGGTGCATATCGTGGCCCAGAACTTTGATCAAACCATTGTCTATTTGGAATAAAGTTTTGCATTTGCTGTTGCTGGTTTTGATTCTGGTTTTGGTAACCAACTGAGTTTTGGTTTGGACCCTGCGTGGGGTTTCGCCGTTGTTGTTGTTTTTGTTGTTGTGAATGATTAAAGTCCACTGTATTGATTGTCAGGGTAAATTTGTTGTTTCTTTGGTTGTTTGTTTGTGATGGAGTACTGACAACATTTACCTTCTTGGGCTGGTCGGTTACTCCATCGGTTACACCCCGTTTTTGTTAAGGATTTTAGTTCCTTGATTAACGTTTGTGGTAGCGGGATAATTTGTAGCGTTTTGATTGGGAGCGATTAACTTCCCGCTTTTCTCCATATGTTTTCATGACCACTATCAATCGCTGCTTGATCTATTCGAAGGGCACTCTCCAATACCTCATCGTAAGTTCGTAATGGGAACTTCTGAACCTCTTCCTTTACTTCTCTGCTAAGCGAATGAAGGAACAAGTCACATAGTTCCATTTGATCCATGTTTGGAGCGCTTGCCGAGGAATAAAGGACTGTACGCCACCTTTGGATGAAATGGGCGATAGATTCGTTATGTTCTTGCTTGATGTGTAAGAACTCCCTGATTCCTGTCCTTAACAGTTTGTTCATGTCGAAGGCCTTGATGAACTCAGACACAAGTTGTTTGAATGAATGTATGGAAGCCTCAGGTATTCTATAATACCAATCGAGGGCGATGCCTTCCAAAGTTTTGGGGAATATTTTAGCAACAACCCCATCCCATGGGAGTAGCTCTCGAATGGCTGTAGCGTAAGCTTTGATATGCGCATTCGGATCTCCCTCACCTTTGTATTTGGGAAAATCGGGAAGAGGCCTTGGAAGCATGACGCTTCGTATGGTGAAATCTAAGGGCTCTTTCAAATATTCTGAGTAAGTCCCTATCGCATATGTTTCGACCATTGATGGTGCCTGTTGAGGGAGCGGCGGTGGAACGGGTTGTTGATATGGCGTAGCGTATGCATTGGCAGGGGCATAAGGAAACCCCTGTGTTTGAGTAAACATGCCGGGAGATGAGTACATATCCCCTTGTGGTGATTTTGAGTACATGTTTAAGTACGAAGGGGTACTATCCAGGAATGGATTGTTCTGCGCTAGACCGGGAGGAATGGTGCTAGAGATGGTGGGTCTAGTTGGCATTTGTTGTGAATACTGAGGAGTCATGCCTAACGTGCCTACTCCTGTGAGGAGATCTACTTGGCTAGAATGGTGTGGAGGATTGGAACTCCCTGTTTGCATGAATTGCGAGTTTTGACTTGCTTGAGCAAGCTCTAACCCTCTAACCTTTTCTACTAATGTTGAAATGACTTCATTTGGTGAAGTCACAATATTCTGCCTTGGTGTTGTTTGTTGTATACCATGGTTTTGTATAGGCATGTGATATCCTGCTATGAACTGATCGCTGTCCTGCCAAGTTTCTCCAAGAGTATTTCCTATATGACGTGGTATGGAGGTATTTCCTTGAAAAGAGACCTCGGGTTGTGTTTGTAAATCTCCTACAGGTGGATACATGCCTTGAGAACGTTGGTCATTCTTGGCATAACGTACCGAGTACTCGTCATCTAGAACTAAGTATGGGTCCGATTGTCTACTAATGTGTGGTCTAAGTAGTACCTGAGGAGATGAAACAGATTCTCCAGTGAACGTCATATTATTTGAGCCTGAAGGCTCTGTTTGTTGTGTTTGAGCGAGTTGTTCCAACCCCTCAGTTTGGAAAGATGAATTATATCTAGTCCTTGGGGTTTGTGTTGACAACTGACTAGTTGAATAGTTGTCGCCCCACATTGAGAGTGAGGGTGATGATTGTCTATTCTGTTGGGCGTAGTATGCCTCAAGACCTAAGAGGGGTCTGCCATATGCGTCAAATCCCGACATATTCGGGGGGTATATGAATACCCGCAGAATAATGGGAAGAAACGAAGGTGATTGTGAAATCTAATAAGGCGAAAAAGTATACTAATCTAGAAGAACACGTAATAATATGACTCCGGATGAGAAAGTAGGAAGTTTACGTCAGCTTTACTGATTTTGTTTGGTTCACGTTGGGTTCACCAATTTTGTGCACCGAAAAAGTGACAAGCGAGCATGGGAATCTACAGTAACTCTTTCTCGTGCCCGACCTCCCGAGGTCGTGCCGAGACAGCCGGTGGGGATGGAATATGCGTGGTATATAGACAGACTAGTTAGGCAGTCTGATGTCTTCGACACGCACTAATGGAATCTGCGAATCTAAGGCAAAGAAGGCCCTTCTAACCTGGACTGGTGTGATAGATCGGTCGCCAGAGGATGATCGCTCAAGGCTCCAATCAATATCGAGCTCTGGCGTGATTCGATCTATGGGTTGTGGAATACGTGGAAAATGACCCGGTATAGTTTCGTGTATTTCTCCTGATAGGGTCATATGGTGGATGGTAAAATAGTCAACTCTATGGATGGTTCTCTGGCCTAGTCCAGAATTCTCTAGCTTTGTTAGCTGTTGTGTCAAAGAAAGATAATTGTTCGATGATAATAGGTGGAAGTGGAGTAGACTAAAATACTAGTGTGCGTAGGCCGATATCATGTCTAATTCTCTTATGGATTCGTTGGGCTCAGCGGGTTTTGTGGGTCACAACCATAGGTTCGTGGTTGTTGTGGACTAGCTATGGTCATGCGTGGAATCAAGCCCCGATCCCTAGTATCCAATAATCATACGCTTCCTCGCTTCTATGTTTAGAATCAACAATTGTGTGATCTTCTCAGGAATACCTCACAGCATTCTTACGCAACCCGGATTCTTAGGCCGGTATCTATGTCTCGTGAGGGTGTCTCCTGTGTCTGGTTGGGAACTAAAGGATCACACCCGAATGTTTGTTCTCTTTCAAACCCTTCTACAGTCATGTGGATGTTTTTCTAGGGTAATCTGTAGTTTGGCTGATTTGACCAAAACGTATGTGCTTGGTCGTCTTCTATGTTTAATCCTCTTAACTGAGATCTGATCTGCTGGAAGTCTGTTGTTGTTTGGAAGACTTGGATTCTAAGATTCTGGTCAATATCAGTTATTCTTTGTTATGAGATTGGGCTGAGGCACGATTGGCTCGAAAACGTATTCTCTGGGCTCCCTAGGTCCCGTAATTGTCATACAAAAGCAATAATATAAACAAACTGTAATAAAGTGAACTCTAAGTATATGAAATGTATTTATAGCATATATGACTTCTTTTTGTATTTTCTGATGATTTATATGAATTTAAGAAAGCAGCTATTTAAAATATTTAGAATTGACAACTAAACTAATAATTTAAAACAAACAAAATAGCCGAGTGTAGCTATTTGTCTGTGTAATTTGTATATCTATTCTAAACAATGAAATAACTAATCTATTTGCAAGATTCTCGATCCTACCTCAGAAGTGAGGAGTGAATCATAGTTTCTCAGAAACTATCAATCCCCACAGCTTCCCTGCAATATCGAGAATAGAATTTACTGAAATAAAGTGATTAACTACTCTATTTGATATGATTCTAACTAGAACTTTGAAAGCTAGAACCTGGATTCCGCATGAGCAAAGGCGAATCTGATGTTGTGTGTGATCTTGTCCCTCGGTATGATCTCCTCGTTCTTTGTGCTCACATAGATCCGTAAAAGCGTGTAGTGCTTGCATCAACAGAGTAGGTTTTAGAACAAGGGACAACCTTTAGAATACGGATCAATAGAACGTGGATAGGAGAGGGATAGCACAAGAGTACAGAGCTTGGCTTATGCAATTCCTAGTGGGATCTATTGCGAATCATGCAACATAAAGCGTCCAGAACCTGAAACTATCCTGTTTGAGGAGCAAAACCTGCAACTTTAATGGCTTCCTAAGCTATTCTACTCCAATGGATTAGATAAAACAACAACACTGCTTGCACAAGCTGGATATGTGGCTTACCAATAGCTGAACAATGCTAACTAAGCATGCAAAGAATTAAAACTATGGCTTCTAAACAAAATAAAAGACTGAACTATGAAAATGAGAGCATGAAAGTGAATGAGGGGCGGACCATTTGTTTGAGCACAAGCCATTCATTTATAGGAATTCAATCACCCAAAGATCAAAACCAAACTGAACTCCTAAACAATAAACAAAGGAAAAACACTATTCCAGGGGACCAAAAACATAAATGCAAGCTTAAGTCGGCAAGGAAAGCTGGTGAAACGTTGATTTTTACGTGAGTTATGTCAAAAGAACGTTCTGGAAAATGCGTAAAGGACCGCCGCCCTGCTTAGGGCGGCGGTTACGTTAGACTTCTGCCGCCTGTTGGCGGCGGTTTCATTAAAGAGAAAAGGGGCAAGAAAAGAGGGGAAAAGGGGAAAACAAAGCACGCGGGGGCTAAGTGGGGTATGCGGGATGTTAACGCATATTCGGAGAGCTTTTCTGGATCCCGAACACCTTGCGAAGAGACCTGTATCATCATTGGGGCACTTATTACGCTTGCTCATTGCGATGCATGCCTTACATTTTGGGTACGTACATAAACCTTCATGGGCATGACATTATCTCGAGGCACCCGAATCAATTATGCAATTGTTCAACACATATTCCCCAACTAGAAGGGAGACATAAAAAGGATCGACCTTGTCTATCTTTGATGCACTCATGGCTAACATGTTCTATGAGGGAGGCATAGGTGGGTTTGGTTTTCTTTAAATAACTCCATCGAAAGTGGTAGTGGTGATCCTCTACTGATGATTTTATTTTATGGAACCTTTGCAGAAGAATCTTCTTTCTTCTTCTTTTCCTTCACCGCAGCCATTGAGGATGAAGCCCCTTTTTTGATTGTGCGCAAGTGAAAACTACACATGAGAATCTTGGAGCTTCTTCATCATCAACATACTCAATTAGGCCATTGTGCGTATCACCATCAACTTCCTCGACCTCAAGATAGTTTTCGTCATCACTGCATCTTCTTCTTTAGGTTCTTCTATTTCCACTTCCTCCTCTAGTTCTTCGGTGTCACAAGCGGCATTGATTGGTGGTGCTTTGAGAGTGAGCCAGCGAGGAGGTGGAGCAATCCTTGGTCTATTGGGAGGATTTGATTCCTTGGAGTGTTCTGCATTGTGATCTAGGACAATTGTTTCTTCAAGGCAACCAAGTCATTTGCCATTTTTTGGAACATTGGGTCCGTGGTGACCGAGCTTGAAATCGCCTTTTTATTTTCCATTCAGGGCCTTCCACTTTATCTGACAGATCATGTCATCATCGGTTTCTATCGCGAAGTCCCGAGATTATCTCAAAGTTCTTGGTTGGGATCTTCTTAGGAGAAGCCTACTCAAGGAAAGGTATTAATGAAGATTCTCTTCAAATTATTTTCTGAAGGCACCACATCTTCGAGGGATTCTTCTTATCAATCATATACATTGATATGAACTCTCATTGATTCAAGGTTTCTTTCTTCATCTCGCACTGGTTGGAAAAAGAGATCTTGGAAGACTTATGTGGTCTTGAACCTATGTTCGAATGCACTTCTTATATCTTCCCAGCAGGTGACTTACCTTAGGGGCAACATGTAGAACCATTCGACGACTTTTTCTTGAAGTGAATCCACAAAGAGCTAGACTGACACATCTTTGTGCTCAATGCCCAACACACCTGCAAGTGGTGATAAATGATGTTACATGTTCTTGGGGAAGTTGAGAACCATCCCTTTGAATTTTGGAAACTTATTTCTTGATCCTTTTGGTAGCTCGTGGAGTGGTTGAGAAAGGGAAAGTGGGCCGTGGTTTCCCCAAGTACATTAGACTGCGGTCATCATGATCACAATCTGCCATTCCATTTCAGATTCTAGCTTCCAACCTCTCTAAGGTCATGCGGCTTCGATGTCGCTCTTGCGTTTGCTTGACTTTAGCTCTTTCAATTTCTTCAATTTGAGCTCTTATTTCGAAACTTCATCTTTTGTGTCTCTTTCTCTTGCTTCTTTTTTAATCTCCACGTTAGTGAAATCTTCGAGATTTTCGTTGATGTATGGGAACTCAATGTCCAATGGCTTGACAATGCTTGGACTCCCAATGTGACCAGTTGTGTGATGAAAAGGAGACCCCTGAATTTGGAGCAACTCTTGTTTTCTTTGAATCTCTTCAAAAGTGGGATCGGTTTTTCCTCTTTTTCTTTGTTTTCTGGGTGTATCTTCTATCCGCCAACTTGGAGATTTATGCTCTTCTCTGCGGTGCTTGAATTTTTCTTTGTCTTTCAAATTCAGCAGCGCGTTCTTCTTCAAGGTTGAGTATTCTTGTAGCGATGAAGTAATGATTGACACTCACGATTGTTATCTTGAATAGCCTCTCGTAAATCAAACAATATCCTCTTGAATGTGGAAGAGTAGCTTAGGTCTTTCAAGAGGATGATTGCCCAAAATAGTGATAGTTTGCAGACATGAGGCTCGGACAACTATTCAAATTACCAAAAATTTCTTTTTTGAATTTTGAATTTTCATATTTTTTTGTATTCTCTTGACCTTGTGGTCGTATTCGGGTGTAGATGCTACTAAATTTTCCCCACGGTGGGTGCCAAAAACTATTGGCGATAAAATTTGTCGGGAACAAATTGGTGGACTTCTTTCCAACACACCTTTGGATCTAATTCACTCTACTTAACTCGGTGTGCAGCTTCCGTGCATGCATGCACGAGTGAAAGTGAGTTTTCTCAGTGGCCTTACATTCGGGATCCAACAGAGGCACTCCACTAATCCTGTGGCAAAGCTAGCAATTTTTTTGCTAGAGAGAAATTTGTCAATAAAGTGGGAAAGGGGAGTGAGAAATGAGATAGGAGAACTAATGTTATAGGTAGAAAATCATATTCCTGCACACACTAGTTAGAAATTTCAACACATGCATTTATGAGAAGAAACAACTCTACAAATAGCAACAAGACCGATTAGAATTTATGAGCACAAAGTATCAATAAATCCCTCAGTCAAAAAAGGCTAGAAACTCCTTCTTGTATTGATTGCTTAAACAAAATTTGCACATAGTGGAGAAATGGAGGAAATTTGAGAATGGGGGAATGGAAGAATTTGGCTATCTCCTTTGTTCTCTCAATGCACTCTTGAGTTTACAAAATCAATCACCAACCCTTTGAAATGGGAATGGCTTTACAATTTATAGAATGAGAGATGACTCTTCATCTACCCCCTAATGCCTTTTCATATGCCTTATTACAACTTATGACCTTTTACATTCTTAGGAAAAGATTAAGTCCCCTTTTATGACTTAAGGGTGACTTGTTACATTAAAAAAGTCATTTTAAATTAATTAAAGGCATTATGAAAAAGTGCAACCCCAACAAAGAATTAGAATGGGGAGAGAGAAAGTGGGGAAGAGAAGAGAGAAGAAGGGGAGAGAGAGAACTAAGGAGGAGTGCCAATGAAGAAGAACCCACCTCTGAGGAAGTCCTTATATCCTTGTCAAATGATCCGATGAAGTGCTCCACTATAGTGAACTCGACATCTCCATACTCTTTGCACCCTGAGAAACTCCATAATTTATGAGCACGAAGTATCAATAAATCCCTCCGTCAAGAAAGGCTAGAAACTCCTTCTTGTATTGATTGCTTAAACAAAAGTTACACATAGTGGAGAAATGGAGGAAATTTGAGAATGAGGGAATGCAAGAATTTGGCTATCTCCTTTGTTCTCTCAATGCACTCTTGAGTTTACAAAATCAATCACTAACCTTTGAAATGGGAATGACTTTACAATTTATAGAATGAGAGATGACTCTTCGTCTACCCCCAATTTCTTTTCATATGCCTTATTACAACTTATGACCTTTTACATTATTAGGAAAAGATTAAGTCCCCTTTTATGACTTAAGGGTGACTTGTTACATTAAAAAAAAGTCATTTTAAATTAATTAAAGGCATTATGAAAAAGTGCAACCCCAACAAAGAATTAGAATGGGGAGAGAGAAAGTGGGGGAAGAGAAGAGAGAAGGGGAGAGAGAGAACTAAGGAGGAGTGCCAATGAAGAAGAACCCACCTCTGAGGAAGTCCTCAGATCCTTGTCAGATGATCCGATGAAGTGCTCCACTATAGTGAACTCTACATCTCCATACTCTTTGCACCCTGAGAAACTCCAGAATTTATGAGCACAAAGTATCAATAAATCCCTCCGTCAAGAAAGGCTAGAAAGTCCTTGTATTGATTGCTTAAACAAAAGTTGCACATAGTGGAGAAATGGAGGAAATTTGAGAATGGGCGAATGGAAAAATTTGGCTATCTCCTTTGTTCTCTCAATGCACTCTTGAGTTTACAAAATCAATCACCAACCTTTGAAATGGGAATGACTTTACAATTTATAGAATGAGAGATGACTCTTTGTCTACCCCCAATGCCTTTTCACATGCCTTATTACAACTTATGACCTTTTACATTCTTAGGAAAAGATTAAGTCCCCTTTTATGACTTAAGGGTGACTTGTTACATTAAAAAGGTCATTTTAAATTAATTAAAGGCATTATGAAAAGTGCAACCCCAACAAAGAATTAGAATGGGGAGAGAGAAAGTGGGGGAAGAGAAGAGAGAAGAAGGGGAGAGAGAGAACTAAGGATGAGTGCCAATGAAGAAGAACCCACCTCTGAGGAAGTCCTTAGATCCTTGTCAAATGATCCGATGAAGTGCTCCACTATAGTGAACTCTACATCTCCAAACTCTTTGCACCCTGAGAAACTCCTTCATCTTGGCTCACAGACGCTTACTAAGTTGAATGAATTATTCTACCGATGATCACAACTCCCACCCTACACATGATATACATGTGACCAGAATCATGAAGCGAGTGTTGAAAAACACTGTCAAGTTCCCTAGGATGGACCTCGAATGCCCTATGAGAAATGCCCATAGATGATCCCGAACGATGATGTTCCCCTGAATGATTATCCTTCTATGTCCCATTGTGCCAAAATTGCCCTTTGAGTGTAACTTACTATTAATAGTAAGTGCCCAGATGGAAGACTTACTATTTTTAGTAAGTGGTCATTTTCACTGTTTTCTCGTTTCGGACAATCATTCTGGCTTCCTGGTGATCTTTAGTGCACACTTCCTTTGCCATAGCCGCTTTTGATGGTGAATTTCCAAACATAGCAAGTATGTATAAGAAAACTTACTATTTTTAGAAAGTGGACTTCCACTGCTCGGTTTGCGATGGAACATATTTTTTCGGACTCGACTCATCATTGTGGTCACGTCCTCCAAATTTCACTTGATTTCGCCCATTAGAATGCTTGGAAATAATTTTTTTTTTTGCTCTGGCAAAGGCTTCAGCACTGAGCTGCCATAATAGCCATTAATGGAGTTCAAAATTTACGCTTATGATTTTTGTCTCCTATCATGATGAAATCAAATCCATTATGATAGGTTTTCCATTTGGAGTATGTGTGCAAGTTTTTAAGCCCATTTCCATTGCCAGATTGATGGGAAATCGACAAATGTGAGCTAGGGCATGAAATGGGGTTTTTGTTGGAAAAAATGTTTTAGGGCACCATTCGACCTCCCGTTTGTTGCATCTTGATCATCTTGAAAATGTGGAAGTTTGCAAAAGACGACACCTCAATCCAACTTGTATTTTGCAAGATATGAAGATTTTTCGATTGGGTGACTTCGTGGTTATCTGGAAAAAAATCTTCGTTTTCTCTTCGTTCTTCATTTCTTCAACTCTTTTGATCAATCCTTCCTCTGAAACCTGTGTATTTTCATGGAGTGGAGGATTTTGTGGCCATGACGAAGCTGGTTCGAGATCAACAATGGCGGACTAGGTGTCTGGACAAGCATGAACAAAGCTATGGCAGGGTGTGAAGTTGTGAAGGAGAAATGGGGGAAATAACGACTAAGTGCAAGATTTAAATCATTCAAAAATTCATAGCAAGGGTGGGGCACATTTTTGTGTCCTTGATGTCCCTTAAGCATTGAGGGATGAAAGGGACATCAATTTGCACGTCGCGCCTCATCGCGACACTTGGCAGAGATCCAATGGTTGAGAATTTAGCCCCACTAGCTCCTGGGGGCTAGAAATTCACACTTGAAGGGCTCATAAGGGTGACTAAGATTCTCCTTAGGGACTAAGCACATTTTTCATACCTTGATGTCCCTCAGCACAAAGGGACATGAGGGACATCAAATTGCATGGTGTGCCAGAAGATGACACATGTCACTTGATCCAAAGGTAGGGGATGAGGGCTCCCCTAGCTCTTAGGAGCTGAACTGGCGGTCCGAGATGTCACATGAGGGTCCAGAGGGCTTATAGGGGTTGGGCGCATTTTTTAGTCCTTGATGTCCATTTGCTTGAGGAACGTAAGGGACATGAAATTGTGCCGGATTTTAGTGCCGACACTTTGTAGACACCCCAAAATTAAACTCTTCTTTCCACTTATTCCCAAAGTGTTATCCTAATATGTCATGTTATTCACCCATTTGTGATTAATTGATTAAATTAATTCATTCATTCACATTGTACCACTTTGGATTAATTAAATTAATCCCATGTATCCTTAATACCCCTTTAGCTAAATTAATTATTATTAATTAATTAAATAAGTAATGTGTGCACATCCTAGTCAACTGCCACTTGATCAAAATCAACCGATACTCCACTTAGACTCCACTTGAACTCCTATCCCGATCCTGTTAATCGCACTTCTATAATCCTAGAAAGGTGGGGGGATTGAATTGCACATATAACCACCTTTCTAGATGCAAATTTTTACAATTAATTCATTTACTACCCCCGACACTATTGTAACTTCCCACAATGCTATTTTTAGCATATGCATTTACCCGTTTGTAACCAATTTCAACTACTTTTGCCTCTATAAATTACAGGCTTACCTTCCTTACAAATCCTCTTGAATTTGAAGTACAAAAACTTTGCTAAATTCACTGTGTTAGTAGTAATTGCATTCAAATTTTGGAGAGCATTCAAGAGCACCCACATTCATTTCTGACATTCATTTGCAAGGTTTCACAGAAGACCCTTATTGAGGTTTGCATTGAAGAAAGTACATGAAAGGTTTGCATTATTAGTTTGTTCATCTTTCATTAGTGTAGTAGTTTTTCTGCATACATTTTGGCACGCCTGGGTTGGACTCGCATGTTAGTGTAGGTTATTATTTATCTTTTTATTTATTTATTAGAAAAAATTTTACACTTGTGTTAGCCCTATACTTGTTGTGTTAGCTTGCTTAGGTGTACTAGTTATGTGAAGTTAGCTTACTAGTTGTGTTGAGTTAGTTTCTCGATTATTTGGAGTTAGCTTACTAGTCTTTTGGAGTTAACTTAACTACTAGAATCGATTAGTGGGATTTCTTCAAAGACTCGATTTATGTAGTAGTTGCACTTTCCTCCTCCTATATGTACATCTTTCTTATTGAGTAATTTAAGTCATTTTTATTGTAATGTATTGAGCATTATGGATTATGATGGATTTCCATATATGATATTTTAGCTCTTCTTTTTGCAAATCTAATGTGGTGTGCTATTATCATCTCAGATCGCACTTGGAACAATATTCTTATCGCTTCCTTTCATGGTATCGTGAGCAATAGATGATATAGACATCCATCTGTAAGTTTTTATTTTAAGTAAGGGATTATTATTTTCATGTATTTGAAAATTTTAGCTATTTTTTTGGCATGCATTTTTATGCAAAATGGAGTGCGGCATTGGATTTGGAAGGTGCCAAAACCCTAGAATCAATTGTAAACTCGACCATGTTTTGAGACAGTTAACTATGGATGCATTCTTTTATCCATTGGATATAAACGTGTACCTTCCGGATGCATTCTTTTATCCTCTGGATATTTTAGTTTTGGATGCATTCTTTTATCCACTAGACGCAGATCTGTACCCTCTGGGTGCATTCTTTTATCCATTGGATATAAGCATGTACTTTCCGAATGCATTCTTTTATCCATTAGATATAGCGTGTACTTTCTGGATGCATTCTTTTACCCTCTAGATATTTCAGTTTTGGATGTAGTCTTTTATCCACTGGATGCAGATCTTTAGCCTCTGGGTGCATTCTTTTATCCATTGAATATAAGTGTGTACCTTCCAGATGCATTCTTTTACCCTCCTGGATATTTCGGTTTTGATGCGCCTTTTATCCACTAGACGTGATCTGTACCCTATAGGTGCATTTTTTTATCCATTGGATATAAACGTGTACCTTTTGGATGCATTCTTTTACCCTCTATACATTTCTGTTTTGGATGTAGTCTTTTATTCACTTTGGACGTAGATCTATACCCTCTGGGTGCATTCTTTTATCCATTGGATATTGACGTGTACCTTTGGATGCAATGATTTACCCTCTGTACATTTAGGTTTTGGGCGTAGGATTTTATCCTTTGGTTGTAATCCTATATCGTGTGGATGCACTCTTTTACCCTTTGGACATTTGGGTGTCACGTGTACCTTTAAAAAAGATCAGCATTAAAATATTATTTTAATAAAAAACCTTCTAGAGCTCATAACTTTTGATCCGTAGCTCAGATTAAGGTGATTTTTTTTTTTAAATTGTGTATTTTTTTGAGATCTATGCATTGGTGACATTTTTATACACATATTTCAAATGTAAAAGTTAATTTTACTCATTGTAATATTTACATGCACTTAATTATAAAGTGTCAAATTTGGGAGGGTGTTGTGATCACTTGTGGACGCAATTTCAGTTGAGCCCGACGTCCTAAAATTTTGGGTGTTGCATTCTTGTATCTATGGGTGTATACATTTATATCTCTTTTGTTTGTTGAGATATTTTGGATCTGTATTTTTGACACTTTTTTGGCATGTTGACAGTCTCTTGTGGGGGAACTATTACGGTGAAGCCCAAAGTGTTAGTTTGCAATGTTTGAGTAGTTGATTTTGGAAACTCATAGATCTGTGGTATCACTCTACTCATTCAAAGAAGATGGGAGGGTTTGGTGTTGATACTACTTTTTTAGGTTTCGTGTCCTTGCCTTATTACTTTGGTTTTTCTTGGATCGTGACACTCCTATTTATTTGGATCTCGTGTCCTTGCCTTTTTGCCTTAGTTTTTCTTGGATCGTGGCACACCTATTCGTAGCAGATTGATCAAATTATGTTTGGTGTGTTTTTACATTTTCGACATCACTCCATCGATGATCTCCTTGCATGGAGCTATTCCGTGAAGCCCAAATGTCGATTGCTTTTGAGTTATATGATTGAGCAGTGGATTCAGACCACAATGCACACCACACTTCTTCAACATTGTATGAGTTTTTGGAGCCGAGATTTTGAGGATATCTTGCAGCAAATTTTTCTCTCTACTTTGTTATTACTAGTTTTGGGTACCTTGCGGTGTCCATTTTTCCTAGTTGTTGTACGTGGGTACCTCATCAGCCTTGTTGCCGGGACCCACCTTCTTTTCCACCCACCTAAGCTATGCTTATGGGAGGGTGTTAGTGTAGGTTATTATTTATCCTTTTATTTATTTATTAGGATAATTCTTACATTTGTGTTAGCCCTACACTTGTTGTGTTAGCTTGCTTAGGTGTACTAGTTGTATGGAGTTAGCTTCCCAATTATGTGGAGTTAGCTTACTAGTCTTTTGGAGTTAACTTACTAGTCTTTTGGAGTTAACTTAACTACCAGTATCAATTTGTGGGAGTTCTTCACCACCGATTTAGGTAGTATTTGCACTTCCCTCCTCCTATATGTACATCTTTCTTATTGAGTAATTCAAGTTATTTTTATTGTAATGTATTGAACATTATGGATTATGATGGATTTCCATATATAGTATTTTAGCTCTTCTTTTGTAAATATAATGTGGGTGTGCTATTATCATCCGAGATCGCGGCTTGGAACAATCTTCTTATCGCTTGTTTCATCGCACCCTCCTTTTTCATCTTTGTTTCTCTAATTTTGTTCTTGATCTGCTCCTATTGTTTTTTTGTGTTGTAGTGCAAGTTTGGAAGCAAACAATTTTGCAAATTTAGAAGCAAGCACCAAGTTTCCCAAATTAAAATAAAAAACATATTGTTGTTATATTTTGCTGATTCATGATGTTGAGTGCCAACATTTTTGGTTGTGCTTGTCTTCCATTTGCACTTATTTTTACTGATTTTCTTTTCTTGCAATGGTTCACTACCTACACACACATAAAGCATACATTAGATTTTATTTTTCAAAAAAAGAATATATACATATATATATATTTACTTTTTTAATTTAAAAATAGATTTATAAAACAAAAAAATAAAAACATAATTTTTTTAAAACCCTAAGTCCCAAATCTCCCCACCTCATTACTTTTCCCAACTCGGCCAACTCGGCAACGAGATGTCCCCATAGTTCACCCTCCTCACTCTTTCCCCATCCCGCCCACCTCGTCTTAGCCTACCCATCTCCATCCCCACCCCACCGCCACACGCTGACTCGTTTCCCATCCCATTTCCACCCTAACTTGGACCCAACTCTGCCACGTCGAGCCCTCCCTACCCACGACCCCCCATCCCGCCCCACCCCGTCCTATTCCCCGCAACATTACCCACCGACCCCAAGCCCTCGGCTCACCCACCCCATCCCAATCCTACCTACCAATGCGGACCCCTCACCTTTTGGCCCTCCCGCTTTCCCATGACCCCAACCCCGAGCCTCGAGCCCTACTCCCCTGTCCCCGTGACCTCGATCCCAACCTCTTCCTCGCCTCAAACCCCGACTGAGCCCCGAGCCCTATCATGCAACCTACTACGACATAGATCCTTTCTTCGCCTCTCCCGACCGAGCCACATCCCCAATGCCAACCCCTCTGCTCCCACCTCACCCTCGGCTTAGACCGAGCCCTTCCCACCCCGACCGAGCCATCCCTAGCTCGCCCTTCTCCACACCGAGCTCCTCCACTCTTTCCACCTGCACACACACACACACACAAACATACAATAAATTAGGTTTTTCCATTTATTTTGACCATGTTTATAGTTTTAGTTTTAGGGTTAGGTTTTTCTTTTATTTATTTTATTTACCATTTCTTATTTGTAGTTTAAGTTACAATTAAATTAGTTTCTTTATTTATTTTTATTGGACTAACTGTGCAGGTTGCCAACTTAGTGTTATTAGATGTTTCTGTCCATGTTTAGTCATTTTGCAAACTAGATTAATCCTTTCTCACGTGTTTTGCGTGCTTATCGCTTGTCATTTTTTTTTTTTCGCAACTAATCACAAATCGGTCACTCATATGCTCTTCCCTCGCACTTTTTCAAGCAATCTTGGGAATCAAACGTGGTCATTTTTTTTTTTTTGGGGAATTAACATTTCACTTAACCAAATCCAACCCACACGTATGCTCTTTCCTCATGCTTTTTAAGCGATCTTGGAAATTAGAAATGTGGGTTCGCTTTTGTTGTCTTGTTTATTTATTTTTTACCTCATTCCGGAAAAATTTCTAATCATTGTTTGCATGACCCACTCTCACACAAGGTGGATAAAACATTGCAAAAATACTAACTGCAGGTTTCCAAAGGAGTTCAACCAAACCACAAGATAAAAAACACCACATTCAAAACACTTGATTTGTAGGTTCGGTTAAGAGCTACGACTCGACCACTTAACTAGAACATAACCCCTTGGCATAAGCCTTAAGCTACAAAAAAGGGGGTGGTTCTAGGAACCCCAAAGTAGTCCACACCTTGAGGGAATTGGTGGACGAAATGGGAACCTTTTTATCCTACCTGACTAGTAAAGCCTTGTGAGTTAGAGTCACGATATCCTTAGTGGTGACCCCAGTGATTCATTTTGAGCAAGATCTTTGCTCAAGGTTTCAAAGGGGGTAAAGTAAAGCTGACAACTAGAAATAGTGTCGAGCTCGCTCTTAGATATAATGCTGACACCTAGTTGAGAGAGCCACCTGAAAGCCACACCTTGTCCAAGCCAATCTAAGGTAGAGGCCACAACTTTCATTTCACCATTTTTCATTTTTCTCGCATGTTACACACTTGTGTTTCACTTTTGTCATTCACGTTTTCTCTCTCATCCATCTTGTCACTTCTTACACGTGTCTACATTCTAAGTCAGTGGACATCCATATTCACACTTAAGTACTTTCATTTTCATCTAAGTCTTGACGTTGCGATACTCGCTTTATCACAACAAGAACTCTCTTGATTTTGTTATCGTAAGTCTTAAGTTTAACGTTATTTTGTTGAACTCTAAGTATTCCCCATTCTTACATCATCACATTTCACATTTAATTTCTCACCTTATCGACATTTTCACTATCATTCTCTATTCATTCTTATGTTGTCGCATTTCACATCCACTTTGTTGAGTTGCTATGTCTTCCGGTTTTTTCTCCTATCATCTTATGTTGTCGTACTTCATAATCATTTTGTTGCATTGTTGACATCCTCATTATTTCTTCACTTCTCTCATTAAAGCATTCATTTTTTTTTAATTTGAGATCACTAATCCATTACTTCCCTCACTTGTCTCTTATCTCTATTTTTTGTGAGATTCATACCTTTTTCTCATCATTTATTCACTTCTTATGATGACCTTTACCTTTTCTTTCTTTTAGTGCTTTCACTTCCTTGTCGTGTCTTATCTTTTAACACACTTTTTGTTAAGAGTTGGCATTGATCATCATATTCCTAAGTCTCCCTTTTACCATTCATCTTGTTAAAAGTTGAGCAAATCCATCATTTTCTTTCCTAAGTCTCTTCACTTAACATTTCGTTAATAATTGAGCATCATCCAATGTGTTTTAAGTCTCCTCTTGTTGCACTTAATTTTTGCAAGTTGAGAGCATTTAACTTCTTTCGTCTCTCTCCCTCTTTACATTCACCTTGTAAACGGTCATAACATCTTTCAAACCTCTTCATATTTCTTAACACTCACTTTGTTAAGAATCATCTAAACTAACACTTCACCCATCTTCCATCTTAACATCATTCATTTTGTTAAGTGTTATGCAAATTCCCTTTTTTCCATCACTCTTATCATTCATTTTATTAAGAGTTGATCACCTTCATCTTGTTAAGTCTTGTCTCCCTTGACATTCATTTTGTTAAGTGTCGAGCACATTTCACTTTTCCCCCTTTGTCGTTTCTCTTAACACTTACCATGTTAGGAGTTAACCCTTTTTACATCTTTTCATCACTCTTATCATTCATTTTGATTACGAGTTGATTGCGTCCACCTTGTTAAGTCTCTTTTCCTTTAACACTCATTTTTGTTATGGAATAGAGCACATCTAACTTCTTGTCGTCCCTTTTTCTCTTTACTATCATTTTGTTAAGAGACGAGCACTCGATTAACCTTTTTTCTTCTTCCCTCTTAGCACTCATTTTTGCTACGGGTTGAACTTTTCCATCTTCTTCCCTCTTCCATCTTAGCATTCACTTTGCTAGAGTCAAAGTTTTCAAAAAATTCATTGCTTCCATCTAAGGGTTACATTATTCATTGTACCTTTCTTCACTCTACCTCATTTCTCATTACAATGGTGGATTTATACAATTCATCCTTTGCCCAAGAATGAAAAATGATGAAAGACATTGTTGCGGGTATGTAAAAACAACGCAAACAATTCAATTTTGATGAATTGTGTCCATATCCTTTTAATATGGACATCTTACGCATACCCTTCCCACAGTCTTTTGAGATGCCCAAATTCAAAAAATACAAGGGAAAAACTGATCCGAGACAACATATCAAATAATTTTCCATAGCATGCCATGAAGTGGCATATAACGATAACTTTCTCTTATGCCTTTTTCCTAGAAGTCTAGGAGGACAAGCTTTGGATTGGTTCTTACACCTTCCAAAGGGGTTTATTACCACATTCGCAGACCTTTCAAAGAAGTTTGTTGAACATTTTTCTTTCAACCTCACTCGCAATAATCATCGTACTAGAGCTTCTCACGATGAATCTTGGTACATCAATTGCAACCACAATGTCATCACTGTTGGTGTCACGGATAATCACAATATGCCCAACATACATGACCAATCAATCAAAATCCAATCATACAACCTAGCCAAGAAACTACGCCACGTAAAGTTAAACATAAGTTTACACCCCTCGATGAAAGTATCTCTAGTGTATTTCATCAACTCAAAGTGGATGTGATGATAAAATATCCCCTTACAAGACCTTGGGTTGAAGGAGAACCTAAGCTATATTGGTACAAACCTCATGCATATTATGATTTTCATCGCATTGATGGCCACTCAACCGATAAATGTACACGTTTTAAGAACTACGTCCAAGACTTAATTGACGATGAAGCTCTCAACCGATGACATGTCAAATTCCACACCTTCAAATGAAGAGTTGACTATTATTCCCACTTCTATTCATACTGACATTTTGTGAGATCACGACAAAGGTCAAGTATCTCCCCCTTCAAACCAATCCATTTCTTCTACATATTTTCTTCCTATAGTCCAAACAGACATTGAACCTGTTTTGGACAACAATCTTCTAACACCTAATGAGAGCTTGAATTTTCTCCAAGACTCTCCAATAACCCTTGACATAACAGAAGAGGGTTCTTCATCAAGCACAATTGAGCTTCATTCCATTCTTCCCATTCCAGCTCCTATGCCTAACATCTCTAGTCTTGTTGTTGAAATACAACCACAACAAGCTTGGACACTTGCGACAACACAACCTTCTATGTCCATTACACCTCAAATGATCAACCTTGCAAGCATCTCATTAACGATAATTCCTACTTATCAAGACATCTACATGCGTACACTTTATGAGGTGCGTATACCCAGGAATATCCTTATTCAACCATTTCAAGCTTTAATTGTAAATATTTTGTCCAATCAACTAATTCACAACCTAGAAGGAGAAACATTGACTATTTACTTTCTATGGATTACAAGGAATTGTGAGTATACATCTAGAGATCTATCCTTCTTTCCTTGCACTCTTTCACTCATAGGTGAATATGTATCTCAACATCTTCCCCGCATCAACAATCTGCTTTTAACATCACATATGTATTTTGATCTTATCAAAGACTTATCTAATCACAAATATTTTGACATGGATCATGTCTCGATCCATAGAGATCCAAAATGACTCTACTTCATCAAATTAGTCAGAACGAAGAAGGAAAAATAATACATGGAGGTTCTTTATTTTTAATAATAGGACTGCTGCACGTGCAGAGCGGCAGCATACAAAATCGCCACCCAACCAAGGCGGCGGTCCTGGGACCGCTGGTCTCCTACTTTGGGCAAGGTCCTCCTAGGTCTTTTGACAGAAAAACAAAAATATGAAATGAACAACCCAAAATTTGGAAGGTTATCCGCATCTCTTCTCCTCCATGACCTTTCCCATTCTCCAATGCACGGAGGACATGAGAAAGGCTATAAATACATTTTTGTAGAAGAGAATAGGATCATCAAAGCATGAAAGCAAGTGAGCAAGAAGTTCTTAGTGTTGGAATTGTGTTTTGTAGAAGAAAGGAGTGTTGAGACAGAGAAAGCAAGTATTTGGGAGGAAGTGTGAGATATTATCTACTTCTCTTTCATACTTATTGTAAATTATGTACTTGTTATTTTGAATTGGCCAATAAAAGTGGGAAGAAAGAGCAATTGCCCTTCCCGACTAGTTTTTCCTCCTCTGGAGGTTTCTAGGATAAAATTTGTTGGTGTTTATGAGCTTAAATTCTTTCCTTTCCTGTAATTGTGGATTCTAAGCATAAACATAATTCATTCACTAGCTATCTCTGTCATTTTCTAATAGAAAGTAGAACAACAATGTTTATATTGTGATTCTGTGGATAATTCCAAAGTTGAAGAGTTTATAGATCATTTTGGTATCATGAGCTAACAAGTATCCAGGATTGTGGTATTTGTTCTTGGATTTGTATGACAAGTGACGAGATCTAAAGGCGAAGAGGCTTTACCTTGCGATCCAGAAATTTCTACAAAGAAGTGGAAATAGAGAATTCAGGACAAATGGAGGAAGAGAACTTGGTCCGTAGAATTGAGATGTTGGAGACCATGATGGATAGGATGTTTAGAAGGAAAGAAGATCTTTCCGATTTGTAGAAGAAAAACTTCATCAAGCAAGACTCCATGGACTCAGTGGTTCGGGGCTTAGCTAAAAAGTTTGGCATAGGAAGGAGCCACCATGAGGAAAGTTATGGGGAAGAGCATGAAGAAGAGACTTCAAACACAAGAGAAAAGGTAAAATATGATCATACTCCTTTTAAATTTGAGATGAAAGTTGATATTAAAAGCTTTGAAGGACAAGTAGATGCAAAGTTTCTTGATAAATGGTTAAAACAATTAGAAGTCTACTTTAGCATCCATAATGTCACTGAGGCACAAAGGATCACCTTTGCACGTCTCAAAATGGAGGGACACACTCTAGTTTGGTGGGAAACCCATCTAACCACTTGTGAAAAGAAGAAGCATCCTATTGTGAAATCTTGGCAAGAATTTAAAGAATTACTTAGAGCTAACTTCTATCCTATTGGCCACAAGACTGACCAAATGATTAAATGGTAGTATTTTAGACAAGGTAGTGGTCAAAGTGTGCAGACTATACTACGGAGTTTCGGAGGTAGGCCATGTTGCTAAACATGGACTTGGAGGATGAGGATATTCTGACTAAGTACTTGGGAGGACTTCACACTCACCTTCAAAGAAAAGTCATCTCCACCAAGCCCAAATATCTCAATGAGGCATGTGTGCAAGCATACTACATAGATGATGAAAAGAAGCAAGGGGAAGCAGAGCCAAGGGAAAAGCAATCAACAAATCAATAGAAAAAAGAGTATGGGAAAACAAGTAACAAGGGTAAGTGGAAAGGGAAAGGTAAACAAACTACCACTACTTTGAAATACTTGTAAAGATCCCAAGAATTTTTGCAAGAATTGTGATATCAATGGTCATACTGATGCTACATGTTAGAAGTTGCATCTGGAGTTACATTTGAAGAACCAAACCAAGGACTCAAAGAAGTCCATGACAATTGTAAAAATAGAAGGGGAGGTGGAAATCAATATGACTCTGATGTAGACAAAAGGCTTGGATGCACGGCCACCAAAATGGATAGCCAAGAAGAGGAGATGAGTAGACTATCCTAGATCAAAATCCATATCAAGAGAACTAAGGTAAATGCTTTGGTTGATATTGGTTCTCAATATAACTTGATTTCTGAAGCAGTTGTAAAGAAGCTTGGTCTTGAGAATTACGAGCATCCACACCCTTATCCTTTGGGTTGGGTGAAGAAGGGTGTTGAAATTTAGGTAAAAAAAAGATGTAAGGTCAAGTTTGGGATAAATTCCCAATATATTGATGTTTAAGAAGTTTACGTATTCCAAGTTGATGCTTTTGATGTTGTATTCGGAGTCCTTACTTGTATATCGTGGATGCTATGGTGAGTGTGTCAAGGATGGGATCAACTACAACATCTAGGCACACTAGCATAAGACACAAGTTACTATGGTGAGTGCTAACCAAACAAAATGACTTATTTAGGAAAATCATAATCAGTTTTGTTTACTTTTGTTAAAGGATAAACAAGATGGGGTAGAAGTTTTAGATATTTCTAACCAGAGAAAGCATGATTTGGATAGTATTATTTAGTATTTTCAGAAGTATTTCAGGCTCCTAATGGGTTACCACCAAAACAGGAAGTAGAGCATGAGATTTAGCTATTGCCAAAATCCCCTCTACCAAACATCGGGTTGTATAGGAAATCCTTTCTTGAGAGTAATGAAGTAAAGAAACAACTCCAGGAACTACTAGACCAAGGGGTGATACGTCCGAGCACCTCACCATGTGGTTCGTCTATTGTGATGGTGCTAAAGAAGGATGGGTCTTAGAGAATGAGGATCGACTACCGCACTTTGAACAAGATCACCATAAAGAACAAATATCCACTTCCCGCATAGATGATCTCTTGGACCAGCTTCAGCATGCCAAATTCTTTACGAAAGTTGGATCTCAAGTCTGTTTATCACCAAGTCAAAATGAAGGAGGAGGATATATGGAAGACTTCCTTCAAAAAAGAAACAAGGTTTGTATGAATGGTTAGTACTTTGTTTTGGGTTACACAATGCATCGCTACATTTATGAGATTGATGAATGATGTATTACGGGATTTCATAGATTCATGTGTCATTGTATATGCTAGATGAATATCTTGATTTTTAGTGCCACATGGGAAGAACCATCTAACTCATTTACACAAGTCTTTGCAAGTTCTTAGGGAGAAACAACTACTTTGTAATATGAAGAAATGTGAATTTTCCAAATAGTCACTTGTCTATCTTGGGCACGTGGTTGGAGGAGGAGAGCTACGAGTGGATCCAAAGAAGGTGGAATCCATCACTAATTGGCCAACACCAACAGGATCCACAGAGACTAGGATTTTTATGGGAGCAGTACAATACATGCGGAAGTTCATTTTAGGCTTCTCCGTGATTGCGTAACCTCTACACACAGTGGCCGTAAAGAGTAAGGGTTTTGATTGGGGTAAGGAACAACAAAATCCTTTTGAGTTATTGAAATACAAAATTAGTCATGCTCAAGTACTTGCTCTTCCTAATTTGCAGTAGCCTTTTGAAGTAGAGATAGATGCCAGTGATTACGCCATGGGCGTAGTGTTGCTTCAAGGAGGTAAACCCGTATGTTATCATTTTGAAACCTTCACTTCAGTAGTAGTATATTCAATATATGATAAGGAAATGTATGCATTAGTTCAGGTAATTAAAAATGAAAGCATTATTTGTTGGGTAAAGAAACTATTGTGCACACCGACCACAAACCTCTCCAAATATTTGCAAGCACAATCTAAATTTTAGTAGGCAAGGCACTACAAAATGGATGGGGTTCCTTCAAGTTTCCATATGGTGATCAAATACAATAACGGTAGTACAAAATTGGTGGTAGACATGTTGTCTAGGCCACCCACACAGAGAAGTTTTCCTATTTGGCTACTATCTCTCGATCGAGCCCTTCATGAAGGAAGATTATGAGAGGCATATGCCCAAGACAGAGACTTTGGGGTGACATTTCAGCAGATTTGCGGTCCCAAGGGGACTAAAAGAATAGGGATTTAAGATTGTTATCTCAAGGATGGGATGCTCTACCGATGTAGGAATCTTTGCGTGCCAAAAGAAGAAAGAACTTCTATTAATGAGGGAAACACATACCTCGAAAGTATCGAGACATTTTGGTATTGGCAAGACCCTAGCCCACTTGCAAAGGTACGTGTATTGGTCCAATATGCAAGAAGAAGTATCAAAATTTATACATGGATGTAAACTTTGTTGTACTCAGTAAGCCTAAGACTAGGAAGGAGGGTTTGTACATTCCTTTTCCAAGACTACCTACTCGTTTGTGGGAGGACATTTCTATGGATTTTGTAAGTGGATTACTATGTCTAAACATGGCCATGACTATCTATATGTTGTTGTTGATAGATTCAATAAGATGTTTATTCTTATGGCATGTAAAAAGACAATAAAAGCACATGAGGCAACAAATATTTTCTTTGCTAATGTATGGGTGCATTTTGGTTTACCAATGTCTATTGTTTCTGACAGGGATTCCAGGTTCTTGGGGAAGTTTTGGACTACTTTGTGGGACAAGATGGATACCAGGTTACAAAGGAGCACAACTTTCCATTCACAGATAGATGTACAGACAAAGGTGGTAAATAGGACTTTGGTATAGTTGATCAAAGGGTATAACAACAAATATCCAAGGACTTGGGATGAGTCCTTAGCCTACATTCAACATTCCTATAACCAGGTAGTACACACATCCACTATGAAGTCACCAAGCCAAGCATGCAAGGGATATCTACCTGCAAATCATTTGGACATAACAATTGGGCAACAAGATGAAGAGGAGACACAAGACACAGAGGTGACTAGAGAAAACAATTTTATTGAGAGGATCTGACAAATCCATCTCAAAGTCAAAGAATAGATAGAAAAATCTCAAGCCAAGTACAAAGTTAGGCATGATCAACATAGGAGGGAACATAAACTTCATGTTGGAGATAGAGTTTTGCTTTACTTGAGCAAGGAGAGACTACAAGGTCAAGCACGAAAGCTCAAGCCACTATGATATGGGCCCTTCACCATATTGGAGTAGGTTGGAGAAAATGCCTTTCAACTTGATTTACCGTCATTTATGAGGATGTACTTTGTAGTAAACTGTGAGAACTTGCACCTATATGAGCCATCCATGCTAGATGAAGATGAAGGACTACAATTTCTACCTTCCATTGAGGATTGTGTCTTGGACTCACAAGGTGAATTGGAGGAGGATGTAGTGCTGCAGCAGAAGGTTAGAGAGACTAGGAGAGGTCCCCAAGAGTCTTGGTAGATTGGATTGAAAGGAAAGACACCAAGGCAATCCCGGTGGTACTCCAAGGAGCAAGTGAGGGAATTATTTCCTCATCTACTCCCCCACTAAGCTTTTATGGGACCAAAAGCCTCCTAAGTAGGGGAGGTGTGATCCATAGGGATCCAAAATGACTACTTCATCAAATCAGTTAGCATGAAGAAGGAAAAATAATACACAGAGGTTCTGTCTTTTTAGTAACAGGCGATCAAGCCGCTCTCCATGGCAGAGCGGCGGTGGTCTTGAGATCCGGTCTTGGCTCTTTCTTTTGGATAGAAAACAAAAATATGAAACGAACAACCCATAATTTGGAAGGTTATTCATGTCTCTTCTCCTCCATGACCTTTCCCATTCTCTAGTGCATGAGAGGACATGAGAAAGGCTATAAATACATGTTTGTAGAAGAGAATAGGATCATCGAAGCATGAAAGCAAGTGAGCAAGAAGTTCTTAGTGCTGGAATTGTGTTTTGTAGAAGAAAGGAGTGTTAAGACAGAGCAAGCAAGTATTTGGGAGGAAGTGTGAGATATTATCTACTTCTCTTTCATACTTATTGTAAATTTTGTACTTTTTATTTTGAATTGGCCAATAAAAGTGGGAAGAAAGAGCAATTTCCCTTCCCGACTGGTTTTTCCTCCTCTGGAGGTTTCCAGGATAAAATTTGTTGGTGTTTATGAGCTTAAATTCTTTCCTTTCCTACAATTGTGGATTCTAAGCATAAGCATAATTCATTCACTAGCTATCTCTGTCATTTTCTAATAGAAAGTAGAACAACAACGTTTATTTTGTGATTCTGTGGATAATTCCAAAGTTGAAGAGTTTACGAGATCACCTGTCATACCCAAGTCTATTACTCCAGACCTATCAATTGTTTGATTCAATCTTTTGACTTGGATCCGTCTCGCCCAAGTCTCGTATTACAGACTTATTGAAACTTTGGTTTCAATCCTTTGATTTGGCTCATGTCCATCCAAGTATCATATTATAAGACTTATTGAAACTTTGTTTTCACTCCTTTGATTTGGCTCATGTTCGTCCAAGCCGATAAGAGTAAAATTTCAAAATTTTGAGTTTAAGTGTTTTTCTCTCAAGTGCCTAAGTCGTGAAATTGAAAAAATCAGTGTTTTGGGTCATTTTGTGTGATTTTCGGCCTGCCGGAACTTTTTGTCCCAACCGTCCCCAAGTACGAAAGTGCACTCTGCTCCCGATCGGCCAAATCCTCAAGCCGCCCCATTTTCGCCCGCTCGGAAAGTTTTGTCCCAAGTGTCCCAAAACTTATCAGTGCGAGTTGTCCAATTTCGCCGAAACACCCGAACCGCGTACTACGACTTTCATGTCTCAAATGTCCCAAAGTTAAAAAGTGCGAGCTTTCCAATTTTCGGCCGAAACTCCCGTGTCGCGTACTTCGTGAGCTCCTTGTCCCAAATCGAAAATGCAAGTCAAGCTTCACTTTCGCCCGAACTGCCAAACCGCTGTACTCCGAACTTTTGTCCCGAATGTCCCAAGTCCAAACGGGCCCACTGTTCCGTTTTCGGCCGAATCACCCGAACCGCGTACTCCGCGCATTTTCATCCCAATCGTTCCAAAAAGCATTTGTGCATCCTCTCCCTGCTTTCACCCGAATCGCCGAGCCGCGTGTTTCGCGATTCGCCTCACATGTCCTGCGTACAAGTGTCATTCACACTTAGTTTTTCCCGCTCACTCCGAGTATGATGCTATTCAAATTGGTGGTTGTGTATTCAATGCGCATTAAATTCATTCCTCTCTCCAAGCGGCTATATAACGAGCATTTCCCCTTTGCATTTTTCGCATTGCTTCCATGCTATCTTTGCTCGAACCCTTGCAATTTGAAAACTCGCGCAAATATCCCCTCCTTTGCAAATTCCTTCCCGAGTCTAGGTCAGCTCCGAGACTATCAATATGAAGATCAAGTTTCAGTGGACAGGAGCAAATTTCTCTCCGCTTGAGTCTCACAAGCTAGCAATATTGGGACAAATGGGCTCGTCATCTCGACTTCGGTGATTTTTGGGCAAGAATGGCAGATGAAACCCTACACCAATAAAGCACAAACGATTCATGATAGCGGTTTGGCTTTTGCCGTGGTTTCCCAATCTCAAGATAAAGAGGCCGACATATCGTGCTTTCATGCGGAGCTCACTTCGACCCCGCTTCGAGCGAATTGACAAATGTACATGGGGAACTCATCGCTGCCGACGCCGCCGCCATCGCACCGCTCTCGAGGATTCCGGAGTTGGACAATGCTATAGTCGCCTCCCGGATCAAGCACACTTATTCGATCAAGACAAAGTGACAAATATAAGGCGCGAGTGGCGAAGTCTTGTCAAGAACCCTAAGAAAGGTGCTTCGCCTAACCAAAACCTCTTCCGAGCATATTTCAATGAGGAATCGCTGTCGACTTCATAATCCTCGCTGCGCTCGGGTTATGGGTTTGCCCTCCACCAATGAGTTTCATTTCTCGATGTGCCCGCCATCGCATGGTGTGCGAGGGAACACAAAACATCAATCGGGCAGAGATCATCGCAGATGAATTTGGCGAGCAGCTATCCAACGCTCAACAAAAACAAAGAAGTTCTATATGACTTCATACCCGATGTATACCCTAGCAAAGATCAAGGCAAAGTGGTTTGGTTTCTCCTATATGATGCACACAAAGATGATCCAAGCAGTATGCCTATTGCCCGCAGCTCACCCCCTGAGACCAAAGAATCGGAATTTCGTAAGGGTCAATGATGCTTTCACCATGTACGTGGTCGATTGCTTGAAGGTGATACTCGCTAAAGGTTTTCGATGAAGCCATGAACTCGATATCGCAAAGATGGAGCCTATTTCATCCAATTCAGAAATTTTCCTATATCAAAGCCACATGCTATGAAAGCACTCCTCTACGGCTTCCCATGTTCTCGCAATGATAAAATGGCCTTGATAGAAATATGCAGCAACTAGACAAGTTTACGTAACTTGCAGAGAGACAAGAAGATTTCTCGGCTTGCACTTTCCCATCTCTCTCGGGAAACTACACATGCAAAACTCTCGATGCTCGTAACATGTAAAGAGCCCCCGCGTCCCTATCATCGCTTCATTTCTTCAAGCCAAGAACCTCGCTTTGACTTGAAGAAGTTTATCAATGTAACATCAAGATAATCTATCATCATAGGGTAGATACGTAAGACTACCGGGCTGATCGTGCAGATGATTTTGAAGCCGTGAGAAGGCATTGTGGCAGTTCTCCTCGCACCGATTCAAGAACTCGGTCTGTACTCAAGTTCCCGAAGGTCTCCAGTGATGACAATTCTGACCTATACTCGTATGAGTATGAAAATGTGATTAAGCACACCCTTCCGGAGGACCTGGATTGAACAGAAAGAGAGGGATGATCTCGGCCGAGATTCTTGCTCCAGCCTTAGTCGACTAAGGTCCGGTTCGGGAAGAAGATCCGAGAATTCAAGAGGCACTCAGAGAATCCAGCCCCAAAGGATGACTCGACACCAATAAGAGAGGCATCGCCCAAGGTCTCAAACACTAATGCAAACCCCTCCCGCCTCATCAACACAAGGACTCATCAATCTACTCCCTCTTCATCTACCTGTATATAAGAAGAAACTCAAAGAGGTAAAGAAGGAGCCTCGCAGAGAATGACCTCTCCAAGAAAACAGCAGAGTTGCCTATAGGGCCGAGAACATCATTGTTCTCAAAGGAAAGTGAAGAAAGTGAGATGCCAACTCCTGCAAATGTTCCTCGAAGATCCAGCAGATAAGGACAAGGAGGTCCAGAGCACCGAACTTCCAGTGCTACGATTCTTCTACCGCTATCGCTCCCAAAGGTTTCTCTACACATCTCACTTGAGTCAACAAATGCGCAGCACTCGAGTGTCATGAGCTCCTGTCTCTCGGTCCCTTGCTTCTCCCGCAGATTCTTCTTCCTCTTTTTGCTTGGGTGCAACCTTTGGTCGACAAAAGGAAGAGAAAATCCTCCTCTCAAAGCTTGGGACCAAATTTCGATGTCATTGCAGCCTTTGTTGGGCACCACTCCTTCTCGTGCCAAGAAAGCCGTAACCACTTCCTGCATAGTGTCTCGATGCCCAAGGTCAGCAATTCTGGAGATTGCTAAGCCTACAAGAGACAAATCGAATCGACTTGCTGGCATCTGACTTGGAGCTTTCAAGAATCCCTATGGGAGAGTCTACTCCTGAAGGTGAAATTCACAACCTCCAGAAACAAATACAAGAGTCATTGGAAGGGTAGAGAAAGGGCAGCAAACTATCAACAAATGGAAGAACAAGCCCAGATTCTCACAGGTTTCATCAAGTCTCTTTTATCTAAGGATAAAGTCTTGGACCCTACCCCATTGACTACTCTTCCACCTCCTGTAATTCTAAGCCAAGATGAAGTGCAAAGTATCAAAGATATGCACAAGTATTCTGTCTATGGCAGAGCTATTGAAGCCATGGTGGATGACATGCTTGTTGCTGGATTAAACTTCATCGATGAAGCTTTCAAACTCCACGAAAAGGTGAGTAATGTGCAACTGAAGCTCTCCTCCACTATCAATACCATGGATAAAGAACTAAAAATCTGGAGCAGTTGTATAGTAGACCTTCGCCTTATGGGACAGACAGATGAGAACATCTTACTGGCGAATAAGATTTTCGATGATGCTAAGGACAATCTATCAAAATCCCGGCGGTCTACAAAGCAGGGAGTGGAAGATCGTAGTTTTGAGGAAGCTTTGGGAGAAATGAAGAACAACTGGCAGAAGGGAGAAGCTTTCAAGACACTGGCTGTTGCTGCTTTCAAGGATATACATTGTCATCTTCAGGATGAAAACTCTGGTGTTTCCCCGTCCTCGCAAGAAATCAAAGCTCGGCCCGTAGCTTTTGTCAAAGATAATCTATTCAAGGAAAGCTCCATCTCTAAGGAAAAGATGAAGGAAATTTGTTCTCTTCAATCACCATCAAGAAGCAAATAAAGATTATCATACTCACGCCGAGTTTGATAAAGAGATGGAGAAGTGTCTCGGGATTTTGACTCGGCCTCGCAGCCAACACGCGCCCCACGTGGCGTAGACATAGCCGAGGCATCAAGAAATTCAGCAAAATGATTCTCAAGACAAGGGGTCCCTCCCAAAGAGCTGCCACCACCTGTCTCCTTCTCCTTTCTTTTCTCTTCTTCCCATTCTTTTCGTATTCTTTGTAATTAGTTAAGGTATCAGAATCAAGCGATCCTTAACTATTCTTTAGTTAAAAGAAATGGTTACGAAGAGTAACTGACTTGTAAGCTATATAATGGCCTTTCCACGCCATTTTGCAAAAGGAGGAAGAACTTGGATATTTGCTGAAAGTGTAAATAGATCTTAAAGAAATCAATACAAAAGGGCTTTCCATTCTTTATCTATCTAATTCTTGTTATCTCTGTGTTTTCCTTTAATATTGTGAAGATCATTTTGTTCCTAACTCGTTAGTCTCTCTGATTGCATACTGTTCAGTTTTGCAAATACAGTGATCTTGTATAACCAAGAAGGAACTTTGTGTCCTTGATTAATAAATCTGAAGAAGGTTATTTATGGAACTTTGTGTCTTTAAATTTAATCTCATTCAGCCAACGCAAATGATCTTGTCTTAAATTCTTTGAAGCTTCGCATACACGAAGAATTATTCTGCTATCTATAATTCTGAATGTTGCTATTCTGCTCATCTTCTTATTCCCTTCCTCACCTTGTGTAATCGATGATCCTCAGGGAAAACACTTTCGTAATATCCAAGTTTGACCATAAAACAATGTTCTCGTACATTTGTAAATAAGTTCGCTTTCTCAATAAGGGAACCTCTCCCATTAAAGAGGAGGGACTTCTTGTCCCCTCGACTGCTCTTCTAAAAAGTCCTATTTGACGACCAACAGCTTTTGGCGACTACTGGGAAAATCGCATTCCAAGATCGCAATTTTTCGATCATCCTTTGATCCGCGACTCGCTTTCACTCGAGGGAGAAGGGCCCTTGGTATCAAGATTCTCGCCAGCTTTTGAGCAACAGGTTTTCCTTTCCTTCAAATAAGAACTCGCTCGACGAGCACTCCACCTGCTCAAGATAGAAGTCCTACGGTGGTATTCCTTCAAACTCGCTAGTCCCAATCTACGAGCTTTGATCCTAGCTGTGTTACAGCCCCTCCAAGCCGTATTTCCAAGAATGGCGGCACAATTGCCATGGGGTCAACGTGTCGGGCCCTCGGCCCTTACTCACCTTTTCGCATGAGTTACCTAGAGGTAACCGAAGAACTTCCCCAAATTTAAAGGAGATGGCAAAGTACACTCCGATGAACACATCGCAGCCTTCATAGTTGCATGTGGAGTCTTGGGAGTCGAACATGAAGACGCCTCGCAAGGCCGTTCGCTGAGACGTTACAGATAATGCCGCCGATCGGTTCTATCACCTTCCTACCGGTGCCATCACCGACTGAATACAATGAGAACTCGTTCAAAGCCTTTCAAGCCGGCGTAAGATGTGCATGCCCCGCTTGCCCAAATTTCTCGGATAAAGAAAGATCCATCGTAACCCATGAGAGAATTTGTGGCTCGATTCAACAGATCGATCAACAAAATTCCTGTAAATACTCGACCGGCCGATCAAATTCAAAAATGTTTCTTTCTAAATGCTCAAACGCCCAAAGTCGCTTATGCTCTAAGAAGGGCTAATCTCGGAACGTTAGTTCTCGGATCAAGAACTCGGCATAGTGTCGAGGATGACTTGATCATGTCGTGGAAGTTGAGAAGAGATCCTCCCAAATCTAAATCTGCTGCTTCTTCCTCTTCCACCTCTCTGACCCAATACTCGATCCATTAGTCCGTAAACTTGCAAATGATCTAGTAGCTATAAAGAAACAATTAGCTCAAAGATGCCCCGTATGCAGATGTTCCAAGAAGAAATTTTCAGCCCGTAAATCGCTTGCTCGCTCCTCACACAAGACTAGCACTTCAAGGACCTCCCGTTAAAGTTCCCGTGAATGCAACCTCGTGAAGTTGAAGAGCCGATGATGATGTGGACGATGAAGCTCGTGAGGAGTTCCCGGAGGAATTTGATGATGAGGCGGAAGAACTTGAGGGATCTCGGTTAATTTCTTTACCACCGAAGGCACCGATGATGGAGATGACTATGATGAAGTGGTAGCAGATATGAACAAAGAATCATTTGCTGTCATGACTCGAACAATGCATAAGGCAAAAGGAGAAAGTAACACAAAACCATGAAGAAATCTAAGGAGCAAATGCAACTATTCCTCGTAATTGCAAAAGAGGATCTCCTATCCCTACCTCATCTCGCACCAAAGGTAAGTCCTCACAATCCTACTACCAAAATTGCTTCTTTTTTCTCCTAAAGTTGATAAGCCTAGAATTCCAAATGATGATGGTCCATCCACCTCTGATCCTTTGATATTGTTGATCACCTAAAAGGACCAAGGTCAAATCTCGTGTCCGATACTACCAAACTCATCCCAAGGCTTTTGCCAAGATGATCCAATTTGTTAATTCCCATTCCAAGACCACCTCTAAAGGCCTTTTGCCCACTCCTCCTTCTCGCACCACAAATTAGTCTCTGAGCTCCGCCGTCACCTCGCCCGTGACAAAATCAAGCCTTTTATGTAACACTTATAGCCGGCCATAGGCTCAAGAATCGTGTCATAGATTCCGAGCCTCGTATAACGTGATGCCTCGCTAAAGTAGCTCATGCTTTAGGCTTGACCTCACTGCATTTCTTATGGATCTTGCTACTCCATGGAAAGTAAGGAAGTGCCTTTGGTCGAAGGATTAAAGATGCACAAGTGGCTTTTGGCACGCTTTACCCGAAAAGAAAGTCTTGCTACTATCCTAGTAGCAGACATTCCTCCTTCTTATGGAATGTCAAGTAGAACTTCAGTAAAGATGTGGGTGGAGAGATTCAAATGGATTGGTCACATGCACTCATACCTGTCAATGGACACATGAAGAAGCTGATGCCTGAGAAACAATCAGAGTATATTGTGCAGAAAACGGATGATCCTAAGGCACAAATACTCTATGAGGATATGGGCCATGGTAATTACATGATTCTGTCCCCTGATGAAATCCAACCCTCCAAAGTATCACCCAAAGATCCCAATGGTGTTTGGATTTTAGAATTTGATGGAAGTTGTTCCTCGGCTGGTTCTGGAGCTGGTGTCCTGCTAGTGTCACCTGAAGGCTGCCTACACCCTTTTTCATTTAAGTTGCAGTTCGAAAACACTAACAATACAGCAGAGTATGAGGCTCTCATTCTTGGACTGCAAGTGGCCAAAGAACGAGGTGTAAAAAATCTTCTGGCTCGTGGTGATGCAGAGCTGATTGTGAAGCAAGTCAGAAGCCTTTTTCAGGTAAAAATGGGAGGTCAAGCATTACCGAATCAGGTTTGGGATTCAATTGAATTCCTCGATGCTTTCTCCATCGAGGCAATACCTAGAGAAAAGAACAAGCAGGCTGATTCACCGGCCGCCTCGTGATCACTATCGATTCCCCATCCCGAATTCTCTCAGATAAGTTCACTATCAAATGGTCCACCGCCTAGTGTACCCGACAATACCAATAATCGGCAAGTTTTCAACGATGACCAACATTTGCTTTCCTTCCCGAACTCAAGGGTAATTTCAACAACCGTATTTTGAGGGAAGTGACAACTCGCCTCGTGAGAGTGTGTCCTCTCGACCATCCTCGTCACCCAAGGAGAAGAAACAGATCGAAGGGTGCATTAAACTCAAAGGAAACAAGATTCCCAAAGGTTTGGTGAGTTTGGAGGAGTTGTTTGATAAACATGACAGATATGTGAAATCTAAAGCTTTACTGACCTCAAAGAATCACCGAGTATGATAAGATTGATATAGGGAGTTCTACTCGACCCCAAGCTAGTAAATATTGGAAAATGTCAGCACAACCGACGAGAGGAGAAAAGCAATTGATCTTCTAAGGAGGTATAAGGATGTTCTTGCTTATTCTTATGAAGATCTAAAAGCCTTCAAGCCAAAAGATATGCAGCATTCTATTCCCTCAAACCAGAATTAAGCCTTTCAAGCAAAGGAGGCAAGCATAATCCAAAAATAGCCGACACCATCTTTCAGAGATCCAGAAGTTGTTGAAGGCTAAAATTATTTTTCCCATTCACCATTCGACATGGATCGCAAATATAGTGCCTCATTAGGAAGAAAATGGTGAGATCCGCATGATCTGTGTTGATTTCAGAACTCCGAATCAAAGCTTCTCTCGAAAGATAACTACCCTTTGCCTATGATGGATCAAATATTGCAAGCGTAATGTGATCTGAAATGTTATCTATGCTTGATGGATTCTCGGATACAATCGTAGAGGTTGATACTGCAGATCAACACAAGACAAATTCACCACTCCTCGGGGTACCTTTGCCTACAAGAGAATGCCTTTGGGCTGATTAATGCCGGTGCCACTTTCCAGAGAGCTATGGATCTCGGCTTTTGGAAGCTTGAAAGGGAAATGTATTGTCATATACCTCGATGACCTGACAAAGTTGTTTTCAAAGACAAGAGCGGATCACTTCACCACCCGAAACGGTTCTCACGAGATGCCGAGAGCATGGGATTTCTTTAAATCCTAAAAAATCTGTCTTCTGTGTTACGGAAGGAAAACTATTAGGGCACATCGTCTCCAAGGATGGTATTAAGATTGATCCTGAACGAGTTCAAGCCATCCAACAAATTCCTCTCCCAACCAAGAAAAAGGCGTGCATTCCTTCTTCTAAGATCAATTTTTAAGAAGATTCATCCCTGATTTTGCTGAATTAACTTTGAATATTTCTCAGATGATGAAAGGGAAGCAAACATTTGGTTGGTCTTCTGAAGGAAAGGAATCCTTTGAGGGTATCAAGAAAGCTATTGCTAAAACTCCAGTTTTGGCCTCGTCCCCGATTTCAAGAAAGATTTCATCATCTATCGCTATGCTGCGTATAATACCCTCGCTCTGCCTTAACCCAAGAAGACTCGATAAACATGAGCTACCAATTGCCTTCATGAGCTATATCCCAAGAATCATGAGCTAAAATACACCATGATGGAGAAGCATGCTTTTGCAGTAGTCAAGGCCGCAAGCCCTTTCTATATCCTCAACTCTCACTCTATGGTGCCGGTTCCAGATACAATCATTAAGTCAATTTTACACAAAGCAAGAATTTGGGTCCAAGAGAGGAAACCGGGTGGCTAAAGTCCAGAGTATGACATTGATATCAAACCGACCAAGCTGGTTCGTGGAAAAGGTCTTTGTGAGCTCATTGGCAAGGAGCCAAACATGAGTCACTGGAGGAGAAAGCCGACATTCCTACTGCTCTATTCCTTAGTTCACCGATGAATGGTATTCTCGACATCGCCCATTTTCTCACCTATGGGGAATGCCCTCTCATTTAACTACCAAGGAAAAGAGGACTCATTAAATTGAGATCAACGCAATATGTACTGTGGGAAAATGCCTTGTTCAAGCGTGGTTTAGATGGGAGATTTCAAGTGTGTGGACAAGGAACAACAGAGAAAGTTTCTCTCACTTTTCATGATCGTACATGTGGAGGGCACTATTCATCAACAAATACACCACAAGATACTCCTGGAGGATATTACCGGCCTTCCTTGTTCGTAGATGCATCCAAGTGGGTGGATAAATGCGAGGCTTGTCGACCTTTGTAGGAAGACCTAAATTGGCCTCTTTGCCTCTCAAGCCGCTTGTGATTGAGGAACCATTTCAACAAAGGGGGTCTGACTTCATTGGTGCACTCAACCCTGCTTTCTAGTGCTGGTCACACTCATGTGCTAACCGCCACCGACTACTTCACCAAATGGGTGGAAGCTATTCCACCAAAGAGCACTACTTCAAGTGGTATGCAACTTCATCAAAGAGAACATCTTGGTAAGGTATGGTGTACCTAACAAGATCAGAATGATAATGCTTCAACTTCTCCTCAACCGAGATAATGGATTTCTGCCACGGTATGGCATCTCTCCGCTCATTCTTCGATTATTATCCCTGTGGAAATGGACAAGCAGTAATCCACCAACAAAAATCTGGTGACTATCATAAGGAAGTTGGTCAATGAGTCTCAAATAAACCGCATAAGAAGCTTTATGATGCTCTTTGGGCAGACAGATCACACCTAAAAGAGCCATTGGAATGTCTCCTTTTCAAGTGGTGTATGGAGTAGAAGCTCAATCGCCAAAGACAAGGAACCGCCACCTTTGCACCCGATGAAGGCCATTGAGGATACTAGTTTCAAGTGATGCTCGATAAAAGAATCATGTACCGCACAAACCGAACGAGGACAGATTGAGGTTGCTGATAGGATATCTACTCACCAAAGGTAGAAGGTAAAGGTTCTGCTTGACAAGAAAGCTAGGTTCGTAGAGTTCCAAGTTGGAGATACCGTGTCACATGGGACAAAAGACATGAACCTCGTGGGCAGCCATGGAAAATTTGATTCCTCGTGGCTCTGACCTTTCAAGATAAGACACTTTGCTGGTAAGAACTCTTTCTATCTTGATTACATGGATGGTTCTCCCTCCCACTTCCTTATAGTGGGCATTTGAAGTTGTTCAAGTCATAGGTGACTAGGAGTCCCTTTGTATATTCTCATGCATGTTTTTGCTTTTGCTTTTTTTGTGTGTTTTTCTTCGTTGTGTGTGTGTCGCCCTCTCGTATTGGTTTGTTTTTGACTCCTTTGCCCAATGGATAAGGCACCGGGTCTCGCTTCACCGAGTTTGTCTAAGTTCTCGCCTTGTCTCATTCCGAGAATTTATGCCAAGTCATCCCTGCATGGAGCCACTGTTGTCCACTCAAAATTCCCGCCCTCGATAAGAGTAAAATTTCAAAATTTTGAGTTTAAGTGTTTTTCTCTCAAGTGCCTAAGTCGTGAAATTGAAAAATCTGTGTTTTGGGTCATTTTGTGTGATTTTCGGCCTGCTTTAACTTTTGTCCCAACTGTCCCAAGTACGAAAGTGCACTCGCTCCCGATCGGCCGAAATCCCCAAGTCGTGTCCCATTTTCGGCCCGCTGAAAGTTTTGTCCCAAGTGTCCCAAAACTTATTGTGCGAGTTGTTCCAATTTCGGCCGAAACACCCGAACCGCGTACTACGCACTTTCATGTCTCAAATGTCCCAAAGTTAAAAAGTGCGAGCTTTCCAATTTTCGCCGAAACTCCCGTGTCACGTACTTCGAGCTCCTTGTCCCAAATCGAAAATGCAAGCAAGTCGCTTTCAATTTCACCGAACTGCCAAACCGCGCACTCTGAACTTTTTGTCCCGAATGTCCCAAGTCCAAACGGGCCCACTGCTCCATTTTCGCCGAATCACCCGAACCGCGACTCGCGCATTTTCGTCCCAATCGCTCCAAAAGCATTTGTGCATCCTCTCCCTGCTTTCACCCGAATCGCCGAGCCACGCGCGTGTTTCGCGCATTCGCGCTCACATGTCCTGCGTACCAAGTGTCATTCACACTTAGTTTTTCCCGCCACCCGAGTATGATGCTATTCAAATTGGTGGTCAGGTATTCAATGCGCATTAAATTCATTCCTCTCCAAAACGGCTATATAACGAGCATTTCCCTTTGCATTTTTCGCATTGCTTCCATGCTATCTTTGCTCGAACCCGCAATTTGAAAACCTGCGCAAATATCCCCTCCCTTTGCAAATTCCTTCCCGAGTCTAGGTCAGCAGCTCCGAGACTATCAATATGAAGATCAAGTTTCAGTGACAGGAGCAAATTTCTCCGCTTGAGTCTCATTGTTAGCAATATTGGGACAAATAAGCTCGCCATCTCGACTTCGGATTTTTGGGCAAGAATGGCAGATGCAAACCCTACACCAATAGCACAAACGATTCATGATAGCGGTTTGGCTTTTGCCGGTGGTTTCCCAATCTCAAGATAGTGTGCGATATCGTGGCTTTCACGCGAGCTCACTTCGACCCCGCTTCGAGCGAATTGACAAATGTACATGGGGAACTCATCGCTGCCGACGCCGCCGCCATCGCGCCGCTCTCGAGGATTCCGAGTTGGACAATGCTATAGTCGCTGCCTCCCGGATCAAGCATGCACTCCTATTCGATCAAGACAAAGTGACAAATATAAGGCGCGAGTGGCGAAGTCTTGGTCAAGAACCCTAAGAAAGGTGCTTCTCGCCTAACCAAAACCCTCTTCCGAGCAGATTTCAATGAGGAATTGTCGACTTCATAATCTCGCTGCTCGGTTATGGGTTTGCCCTCCACCAATGAGTTTCATTTCTCGATGTGCCCGCCATCAAGATGGTGTGTGAGGGAACACAAAACATCAATCGGGCAGAGATCATCGCATGAATTTGGCGAGCAGCTATCCAACGCTCAAAGAAACAAAGAAGTTCTATATGACTTCATACCCGATGTATACCCTAGCAAAGATCAAGGCAAAGGTTTGGTTTCTCCTATATAGATGCACACAAAGATGATCCAAGTGTATGCCTATTGCCCGCAGCTCACCCCCGAGACCAAAGAATCGGAATTTCAAGGGTCAATGATGCTTTCACCATGTACGTGGTCGATTGCTCAAGGTGATACTCATAGAAGGTTTTCGATGAAGCCATGAACCTCGATATCGCAAAGATGGAGCCTATTTCATCCAATTCAGAAATTTTCCTATATCAAAGCTCACAAGCCATGAAAGCACTCCTCTACGGCTTCCCATGTTCTCAATGATAAAATGGCCTTGATAGAAATATGCAGTAGGCAACTAGACAAGTTGCACTGCATGTAACTTGCAGAGACAAGAAGATTTCTGGCTTGCACTTTCCCATCTCTCCGGGAAACTACACATGCAAAAACAGCTCTCGATGCTCGTAACATGTAAAGAGCCCTGTCCCTATCATCGTTCATTTCTTCAAGCCAAACCTGCTTTGACTTGAAGAAGTTTATCAATGTAACATCAAGATAATCTATCATCATAGGGTAGATACGTAAGACTACCGGGCTGATTGTGCGGTATGATTTTGAAGCCGAGAAGGCATTGTGGCAGGTTCTCCTCGCACCGATTCAAGAACTCGGTCTGTACTCAAGTTCCCGAAGGTCTCCAGATGACAATTCTGACCTATACTCGTATGAGTATGAAAATGTGATTAAGCACACCCCTCCGGAGGACCCGATTGGAACAGAAAGAGAGGGATGATCTCGGCCGAGATTCTTGCTCCAGCCTCTAGTCGACTAAGGTCCGGTTCAAGAAGAAGATCCGAGAATTCAAGAGGCACTCAGAGAATCCAGCTCCAAGGATGACTCGACACCAATAAGAGAGGCATCGCTTCCAAGGTCCAAACACTAATGCAAACCCCTCCCGCCTCATCAACACAAGGACTCTCAATCTACTCTACTCCTCTTCATCTACCTGTATATATAAGAAGAAACTCAAAGAGGTAAAGAAGGAGCCCGCAGAGAATGACCTCCAAGAAAACAGCAGAGTTGCCTATAGGGCCGAGAAACATCATCATTTTCTCGAAAGTGAAGAAAGTGAGATGCCAACTCCCGCAAATGTTCCCAAGATCCAAAGCAGATAAGGACAAGGAGGTCCAGAGCACCGAACTTCCAGTGTGCTACTGATTCTTCTACCGCTATCGCCTCCAAAGGTTTCTACTCACATCTCAAATTGAGTCAACAAATGCTGCGCAGACTCCCGAGTGTCATGAGCTCCTGCTCTTGGTCCTCTTGCTTCTCCCCGCAGATTCTTCTTCCTCTTTTGCTTGGGTGCAACCTTTGGTCTTGACAAAAGGAAGAGAAAATCCTCCTCTCAAAGCTTGGGACCAAATTTCGATGTCTGCAGCAGCTTTGTTGGGCACCACTCCTTCTCGTGCCAAGAAAGCCGTAACCACTTCCGTAATAGTGTCTCGATGCCCAAGGTCAGCAATTCTTGGAGATCGCTAAGCCTACAAAGAGACAAATCGAATCGACTTGCACGGCATCCGACTTGAGCTTTCAAGAATCCCTATGGGAGAGTCTACTCCTCAAGGTGAAATTCACAACCTCCGTGAGAAACAAATACAAGAGTCATCGGAAGGGTAGAGAAAGGGCAGCAAACTATCAACAGCTTGGAAGAACAAGCCCGATTCTCATGTGTTTCATCAAGTCTCTTTTATCTAAGGATAAAGTCTTGACCCTACCCCATTGACTACTCTTCCACCTCCCGTAATTCTAAGCCAAGATGAAGTGCAAAGTATCAAAGATATGCACAAGTATTCTGTCTATGGCAGAGCTATTGGGCCATGGTGGATGACATGCTTGTTGCTGGGATTAAACTTCATCGATGAAGCTTTCAAACTCCACGAAAAGGTGAGTAATGTGCAAATCAAGCTCTCCTCCACTATCAATACCATGGATAAAGAACTAAAAATCTGAGCAACAGATATAGAGACCTTCGCCTTATGGGACAGATGATGAGAACATCTTATCGCGAATAAGATTTTCGATGATGCTAAGGACAATCTATCAAAATCCTGGTCTACAAAGCGGGAGTGGAAGATCGTAGTTTTGAGGAAGCTTTGGGAGAAATGAAGAACAATCGCGTAAGGGAGAAGCTTTCAAGACACTCGGCCGTTGCGCTTTCAAGGATATACATTGTCATCTTCGTGATGAAAACTCTCGTGTTTTCCTGTCCTCGCAAGAAATCAAAGCTCGGCCGAGCTTTTGTCAAAGATAATCTATTCAAGGAAAGCTCCATCTCTAAGGAAAAGATGAAGGAAATTTGTTCTCTTCTAATCTGCCATCAAGAAGCAAATAAAGATTATCATACTCACGCCGAGTTTGATAAAGAGATGGAGAAGTGTCTCGGGATTTTGACTCGCCTCTCAGCCAACACGCGCCCACGTGGCGTAGACATAGCCGAGGCATCAAGAAATTCAGCAATGGATTCTCAAGACAAGTGGGTCCCTCCCAAAGCCGCCACCTGCCTCCTTCTCCTTTCTTTTCTCTTCTTCCCATTCTTTTCGTATTCTTTGTAATTAGTTAAGGTATCGCAATCAAGCATCCTTAACTATTCTTTAATTAAAAGAAACGGTTACGAAGAGTAACCGACTTCAGAAGCTATATAATGGCCTTTCCACGCCATTTTGCAAGGAGGAAGAACTTGGATATTTGCTTTAAAGTGTAAATAGATCTTAAAGAAATCAATACAAAAGGGCTTTCCATTCTTTATCTATCTAATTCTTGTTATCTCTGTGTTTTCCTTTAATATTGTGAAGATCATTTTGTTCCTAACTCGTTAGTCTCTCCGATCGCATACTGCTCAGCTTTTGTAAAAATACAAAGGATCTTGTATAACCAAGAAGGAACTTTGTGTCCTTGATTAATAAATCAAGAAGGTTATTTATGGAACTTTGTGTCTTTAAATTTAATCTCATTCACCAACGCAAATGATCTTGTCTTAAATTCTTTGAAGCTTCGCACACGAAGAATTATTCTGCTATCTATAATTCTCAATGTTGCTATTCTCGCTCATCTTCTTATTCCCTTTCCTCACCCTCGTGTAATTGATGATCCTCAGGGAAAACACTTTCGTAATATCCAAGTTTGACCATAAAACAATGTTCGTACATTTGTAAATAAGTTCGTTTCTCGAATAAGGGAACCTCTCCCATTAAAGAGGAGGGACTTCTTGTCCCCATTGATCGCTGCTTTCTACAAAGTCCTATTTGACGACCAACAGCTTTTGCGACTCTACTGGGATAATCGCATTCCAAGATCGCAATTTTTGATCATCCTTTTATCTCACGACTCGCGTTTCACCGGAGGGAGAAGGGCCCTTGGTATCGAAGATTCTCGCCAGACTTTTGGAGCAACAGGTTTTCCTTTCCTTCAAATAGAAGAACTCGTTCGACGAGCACTCCACTGCTCAAGATAGAAGTCCTACGAGTGGTATTCCTTCAAAACCTCGCTAGTCCCGAGCTTTGATCCTAGCTAGTGTTATAGTTCCCCTCCAAGCCGTATTTCCAAGAATGGCGGCACAATTGCCATGGGGTCAACGTGTCGGGCCCCTGGCCCTTACTCAACCTTTGCATGAGTTACCTAGAGGTAACCGGAAGAACTTCCCCAAATTTAAAGGAGATGGCAAAGTACACCCTGATGAACACATTGCAGCCTTCATAGTTGCATGTGGAGTCTTGGGAGTTGAACATGAAGACATCTCAGTAAGGCTGTTCGTTGAGACGTTACAGGATAATGCTGCTGACTGGTTCTATCACCTTCCGGCTGGTGCCATCACCGACTGGAATACAATGAGAACTCAGTTCGAAAGCCGTTTCAAGCCGGCAGAAGATGTGCATGCCCTGCTTGCCCAAATTTCTCAGATAAAGAAAGATCCATCGAACCCATGAGAGAATTTGTGGCTCGATTCAATGGATCGATCAACAAAATTCTGTAAATACTCGACCGTTGATCAAATTCAAAAATGTTTCTTTCTAAATGCTCAAACGCCCAAAGTCAGTTATGCTCTAAGAAGGGCTAATCTCGGAACGTTAATTCGGATCAAGAAATGGTCATAGTGTTGAGGATGACTTGATCATGTCGGGGAAGTTGAGAAGAGATCCTCCCAAATCTAAATCTGCCGCTTCTTCCTCTTCCACCTCTCGGACCCAATACTTGATCCATTAGTCCGTAAACTTGCAAATGATCTAGTAGCTATAAAGAAACAATTGGCTCAAGATGCCCCGTGTGCGAGATGTTCCAAGAAGAAATTTTCAGCCCGTAAATCGTTTGCTGCTCCTCCTCACAAAGCCCAAAGACTTGAAGGACCTCTGTTAAAGTTCCCGTGAATGCAACTCCGTGAAGTTGAAGAGCCGATGATGATGTGGACGATGAAGCTTGTGAGGAGTTCTGGTCCTTTTTGATCAAGCTATCTAAACTTACAATGTTGAACCCTTGCATCCTACTAGTCGCATGAGGCTGAGACTTGGGGGCAGAATGTTCCTTCCCAACAAACACACTATCAACATACAAGGCAAATTAAATTAATAAAAAATACAAAAAATTATAAAATCAATACACCTTTCCTCCTTCACAGTCTTTTGTGATGAGCCCATACTTCTTATTGGCAGTATGAGATTGGGAACAAAGAAAGCCCTTATGTCCTACATTTTGTTTTTTGGTGTTGAGCCCTTGTCTCTTCCTAGTGACATGGGGCAACATGTAGGGGTCCTTCACAAAAATCAATAAATAATCATTCAATAAAGCCTTTATGAAATCTTAATCAAAGTGCTTAATCAAAAACATCCCAAGAAGTAATTTAGTGCTCATGTTACAAAGAGACACCAATTCCTTCAACTAGATTTTTCCAATCAGTAGGCCATCAATGGATCTAAGTCAAGTCAAAACCTATAAAGTGGAATCATCTTGTAATCGGTCAGATAATCTTGACTAGAGATGAGTTACATTTTTCTCATATGGATCATTATTACACCTTGTGTCATCGCATCCATTATCTTCACTTCTATATCAATATTCACCTCATTTTCACATCCTTTTTGGCTCTCGGTGATGATCCCTCACATCTTCCTAGTTGTGTGGAGCCACGAGCGGAGAGACACACCCTATCATTTTATCATCTACATTTCTGCCAATGGAATGGAATGATTTTAATTATTTGCACCTACTTTCAAGTAGTATACCTTTTTATCGAGTTGTACAATTTCAAAAAAATTCAAAAATGTCTCACAAAACTTAAAAAAATATAAAAATTGGTCAAAAACACAAAAATATAAAATTGTCCGAAACTCAAAAAATAGTTTCAAATTTTCATAATCAAAACATTCGAGATAATGTTTGACAAACTTTCAACAACTGGATAACACAGTTCAACAATTTCTCCTTTTAATGACATTCCTCATGATCGTTCTAGATCATCTTTCTTTCCCGTGGTGTATATCTATTCCCGAGGAAATCATTTACCCTTTCGCAATATAATTGCTTGGGCACACTCGAATTTTAGATTTTAATCCAATACACATCAAACTTCAATGGGATTCAAAAGAGTATCTTTTGGAGTATCTAAGTATCACTCCACTCTTCAGCCTAATCCAATCCTCTCGCGTGTTAAGATATCACTTGGGGCATTCAAATTTGTCTAATTCTTCAATGTGAACACATTCAAAGTGTCATTAAACGCCGTTTTTACACGTTGTATTATATTGTATTGTTTTTACTTGACAACCCTTTTCTAAGAAACTCATTCCCTATGGGAAGCTTGCATAAAGAAATGTTACCCAATACAACTATCTTCTTTTTGCCATCGCATGGGAACTATTTCACTCATTTTAATGTTACGTGTTTTACCAATTCTTATTAATATTGACAGAGAGTATTCAGATGAAAAGGGTTCATCCGATTCGTACGCATAACATTCAAAGAGATTTATCACAATTTGATGCCTTTCATCTACTGATATTTTGAAGGAGGGAAATGCCAGATATCCAAGATTAATTATGTAGAAAGAAATGTTACCCAATACAATCTGTCTCCTTTTTTTTATAGGTTGTGAAATATTTAGAGCTCCAAGAGTGTTATAATTTGAGAATAACAAGTCCAAAGGGTATTTTTGGATCGATTGATTAGGATACCACTTAAACTTTGATCATTTTTTTGATTTTTAAATAATTCTTTCATTTTTATAGTTTAGAATCCAATGTTGAACATCTATGTGGCAATGACCATATCTATCATGAGAAATGTGAAGTTTCTGGAGTATGCATAATCCTTACCGAGTTAGTGAGACAAACCAGACACTTTCAAGGAAGAAGAGGTTCTTGTGAATATGAACATGTATCAAAGTGAATCATGAATGTGAATATGAGAATGTGGTTATTTTTTCTAGCTTCTAATGGGTCATCTTAGCTTGCATAATAACATACATGAAAATATGAGAAATGTGAAATTTGTTTTAGAGTGTGAAGAAATTGACATTCAATAACACAAGTATATGTGGGGAGAAACATGTTTGGCAAAGATGTGTAATATATAAGGTTTGTCGATCCTTATAGTGCAGAAGATCAAGAACAATTTTCACTTTGTAATCACTATAGACTAAAAATCAAGTGCATAAGATCAATACCATTAGAGTGTTTACTCCTAAACACCGAACTCTAACCCATGATCCCTAAACCCTAAATCATGGACCCTAAACCTTGAAATCTAAAACCTAAACCTTACAACCTAGGCTCTAAACCCTAAACCGTAAACCTTTGAACCCTAAACATTGAGCCCTTAAATCTAAATCCTAATCCTAAACCTTAAACCATAGGCTCTAAACCCTAAACCATAAACCGTAAACCCTAAACCCTAATTATTAATCCCTTAACCCTAAACCATGAACACTAAACACTAAACCCTAAACCCTAAAACCTAAAACCTAAACCCTAAACCATGAACCCTAAACCCTGAACATTGATCCCTAAGTTCCCTAAACCATAAACCTTAAACCCTAAACCCTAAACCCTTAACCCTAAACACTCAACCCTTAACCGTGCAACATTACCAACAAAGGAGTTCATATTGGTATTATGGTTGGATGAGGGTCGAATCTCAAGGATCATATTCATATTCGGTGTATCGTTGTCGAAGAGGGCAACCCCCTGTCAAATTGGTTATTTAGTATGACGTGGAAGATGAGAAAATAAAATGAAATATGGAGAATTATATTTCATGGGTAATTAGTACTAAGTATCAACAAGACTAATATGGCTTCCAACTACTTGACTAGGAGGGCATGACAATATTAGGACCATATTTCCTAGTCTCGTGCCTAGAACCATCATTGAGTCTTGTGTACAAAATAAACATAACAACATGGGAATGGCTAAGAACACACAAGGGTTATCAATCTCCTAGTAAATATATGGCTTAGTGACCTTCTATTCATTGATAATTCCTTCTATGATAAACCCATGGATGCTTTCAAAAGAGCCTTCAAAAATATAGGGGTAGTCATCAATCCTAGTGAAGGGAGTGATGTGATTTCCAAAAAAATTGAAATGCATACATATTTAGAGGTCATAACACAAATTTACAAATATCTCTATCGTTATAAATGGAAGCCAAGTAACGGTGTCTCCATGTATCTAAAGATCGAGGACTACTGGGTCTATGGTAGGATTGGACATTCAGGAATCATCGAGTGTTTGAATCAGAATGTCGTTGCATCTGGAGAAACATTCTCAAACATTGGATTAATACATCTTGGAAAATAAAATTGAACCTCGAAATCCTCTCAAATTGCCAATCTAGGTCCTAGTCTAGGTCGTGTTCCTGGTCCTATTTCTGTTTTGAGTTTTGGTTCTAGTTGTGGTCATCGAATATGGAAGTTTTAGGAAAGGAATCCACACTTGAATAATTATTCCCATTTATATTTTTAGAAATGCCAATAGCGATGGCAAAAGCTTTCTGGAATTCGATTGGTGGAAGGTGGGGTTGTGCCCTTGTTGGTTTTTTCATTGGTAGCCTTTCTAGTATTATCAAAGAGAACTCCCCATGCTTGTGTGATAAGTTTAAAAGCTCCCTTATCTCTTGGGAACTTGTTTTTATCAGGATGTAATAACAAGGCTAGTTTTAGCAGTATTAACAGAAAAAAGAAAACAAATTTGATTGGAATTACTTACGAAATGCATTCCTTCGCTTCAAGCTTATCTTTATAAATGTAATTCGGCTTTCCAAGTTCTCCATATTTGCCAAATTCGGTCGAATTGACATTCGGACCTTTAAAAGTGCGAAGAAAATGGCTAATTCATTTACCCCAACCTTTCAAGCAAAGGAGTTTGGAGGTGGCACATGGTATACATTGATTGTCCTGCCACATATTTACTTATTGATGATTAATTGTTATTAGTTGGATTTATTTGCCATTATTATGATAAGTGCATTTTTGAGATTGCCAAATCACTATTAGGTTTATTCATGAGAATACAATTATTATTGTGGCATGGTGGATGTAACTCCTTAAATCCTCCCATAATTACGAATATATCTCCTACGGAATCCCATACAATTGGATATATGCTAACCAAGCTTTTCATACCTCCTTGAGATTGAGAAGGGTGTTTCGGGATGATTTTAGATTGCTTAAAGAGTTTGCAGAGTAGTAAAACCAAGAAGTGACCAGTGAACCTTGCTCTTGTGTAATGTAAGGAAATTTTTGTAAAGGCAAGTGAGAGGAGTCTTTGGATGAATATTGAGCAACTAGATGAGTGAAATAGGTGGTTTAGTTGTCTGAGAACATGATGGAATCCTAAAACTCCTAAAAATATCAATAACCAATCAATAACACATCTAAAACTCCTACAAATATCAATAACCAATCCAAAAGGCCCCAAAACCTAAACAACACCTATATTCTTTCACAAAATAGATATTGATTGTATAATTTAAACCCTAAAAGCTTGAAGGCTGAATGCTGAAATCCTAAAAATACCTATGTACTGACCATATTAGAATCTGAAAAACTATCTTCTAAACCGTGATAGATGGAGTTGTGAGACTAGTTCCATAAGGTGCAGAGTGACCCTAACATCTTATATTTACTAAAATAAATTTAAAGTATAAGTTTTTCTTTTATTATTATTTATATTTTCTAAGTCCTTCTTTTATTATTATTTATATTTTAAACATTTATTTTTGTACATAGAAACATGCCTCAAGCACATAGGAACATGAGTGTGTTATATCGCGCTCATGCTGTAGTCTTGGTGATAACCAAACCATAGGAACATGCTCACATTTTGCTTAAAATTGGATTTGTGTCCGTTTTTGGTCCCCCATCTTTGTGCATAGGCCGAACACACACTCTAGAAAATAACATTACTAAAGATAGTCACACACATTATATAGAAAGGTGTTATCAATTATATTTAAGGACAAATTACATAATTGTAATTGTGTTATTGATTTAATAACATCACAAATGTCTCCACATCATCTTCCACATCCTTCAATATTTGCAATATAGGCCACAATTCATCTTGCAATAGGTGTATTTTTACAATTGTTATATGCATTACACTTTCTCTAAACCTTGCTAAGATTTTTGAGAAATCTGTTTTGATTCTGTATCATCAATAAATGGTTCATTTGGTCACGATGCAATCTTCCTATATGATCACAATGCAATCTTCCACACAACAATAAACAAGAAAATATTTAAAATAATGATCTGTAAAACAATAATTTTTTTTTTTGTTTTATACGTGTCTTCTTGCTGCTTTAGGCTTTATTTTTATTTCGAACAAGGTTTTATCATTTTCAAAATGTCATTAAGATTAACATATGAAGATCTGGTAAAAATCATTTAATGATTTTAGGAAGCCTCCATGGATCTGCAAATCAATAAGCATAACATGTTTATGTTTTATATGGTTTAGTGGCCGCTAGGATTTATTTTTGTTGCGAATAAGGTTCCTATCAATTTCAAAATGTCTTTAAGATTAAACCATGCATAACTGGGAAAAAATGTTTTTATTTCAGAGAAGCCAACATCGATGTGCGAAACGATAAACATTATATGTTTTCATTTTTACGTGCTAAGCCACTAGGCTTAATTTTTGATTGGGAATAATGGTCTTACCAATTTGTTTAAGTTTAAACTATGTAGATATGGGAAAAATTGTTCTTTTATTGGTCCATGATCCATGATTGTCTCTTCACCCAAGTTAGAAAAAATGTTTTTCTTGCCCAAAAAAGAATTCAAAAAAATGATTGTGCACTGCGAATCTTTAAGAACCTTAAGGTAGTTATTTTATTCCATAAAAATGCACAATACATTGTTGGATTTGGAAGAAAAGTATATAATTCAAACACCAATGGTGCGTTTGAACATTTTCAATGATCTACACATGTTCTTATGTTCTCCGAATGTTTCAACCATGTACATAATTCAGTGTAAATTTTCAATCAGATCTTATAGTTTCCATCAAATCTCCAATATGTTGGGGTTTTGAGAGTAATTTCTTCTTTGAACTCTTGTGAAAAGAATATCACATCATTGATCAAAAGTATATTGTTTTCACCATAGACATTACCATAAATGTCTATTATCTGCTTAGCTTGTATTTGTTTTGAACTTACATTGTTGGCATCCCCAAATGAACTTGAAGTGGGTTTCTCATGCAGCCAACTAATTTTTGATGAACATGTACTTCACCATTGTTGAATCCATAAATGAAGACCATAAGGTAGTGTCAAAATATTTTGATGCAGTACTTATCAAGTTAGCACTAAATTCTCATTCAAAGTATTCAATATTCCCGGATCTAAAATCTGGAACCATATTACGAGGTATTTTTCACCAATACAAGAAATTCCAAACAACAAACCTTCAACTCCCAAAACTAGTAATTTCCAAGGCTTCCCAATAGGATCTATAAAAACAAATCAGAATTAATGTAAGCTTCCAAAAGTGATTAAAAACAAGGCATCAAAGTATTTCATCTTAGGAAGTCAAATGACAAGTGTCAGATTCTATCATAGAATCTGTCATTTTCATTTGTGTCAGTGTGTCATAGGAGTTACATTCCTTATTTGGAATTGTAACTCCTCCTTTAGTGGCATCATATGCGCTCACACGCATCATGTCATATGGTGGCATGGCATCATTGATATTCTTTCCTTGTTTAGGCATGGGGGTTACACAACACCCCTATTTGTACTTCCTTTTTTGATCTATGAGAATGAGCAGACTTGTTTTCTTATTTGCATATTCTTTCCATTGTTCAAATCTTGCTTATTGTGTTGAGCTTGACGTTACCATCGAGTGCAACTTCATTGTGGTGCATTGTTTTCGACATCGGTTCTCGTGAATCCCTCTTTCATGGTATCAGAGCTGGTTTTGGTAAAACGTGCACTCTTCATTTATCAAGTTGTTTATTACTTCTAGTTTCTTCTTATTTCCTCATGCAAGTTTTTTTTTATTATTATTTTGGAATTGTATTGCTCACCTCGTATTGAGGTTTCAGCAGTTGCAAGTTTGAGGTATTTTGGTTGGTTTGCTTTATCATGGTTGTTGAGTTCGTGATTACTTCTATTCTCATGAGCTCGCTGCATTTTTTTTGGGCTCTGTGGACCTCATGGTTCATTCTTGTTTCTGGTTCGTTTGTTTCAGTTATTTGGGTTTCTGCTTTGCTTTTCAAGTGTTTTTTTCTGGGTTATTTAGTTTGAGGTTTATTTTTGAGGTTTTCACTTACTACTTGCCGTGTTTTTACATAACTTTGGGTTTTGTTGCATTGGATCCTCTCTATTCTTATGGTTTTTGCTCATGGCTCATACATTGATTCTCTTTCTCTATTCTGTCATTTTTATTGTCCTTTTTTTCGGCTTTCGCTTGAGTTTTCTGCTCTACTCATCTGCTTGGTTTCGATCATTCACTCAGGGACATTACATCCACTCAAGATCTTCCTGTCGACGTTGCTCGCTTCATCCTCTATTTGGCATTTTTGCTCTTTTTTTCTGGCTCTCAAACACTTCATCCATCGTTTGCTTTTTCTATTGTTTTTCATTTTGGCTCACATCTGCTTTGATTTCTCATCATTTTCAACTTATTTTCATCATTCTTTTTCTGGCATCTTTCATTTTTCATCATTTTGCTTCTTCCTTTTTTTTCGCATCATTGCCTTCTTCAAGCTTTTTTTCTCTTGATCCTTCGTTCCTCCGTCTTTTTTTTTTTGCTTCTTGATTTCTTTCATGGTGCTTTTCTAGCTTGGTCCATTTCTCTCATTCAATGCTTCTCTCTTCTCTCTCAATCTTCCACCCCTCCTTGCCTTTCTCTCTCTCGCTTCTCTACTAACTCATTTCTTTCAACTCGAACCTTCGACTATGGCATTCACATCAATTTTTCCTCTCTCATCTTCTCTTCATTTCAATGCTTCACTTGCTCCTATTCTCACCTAACCCATACTATCTATGCACATTCAACTTGGGCTCAAGCATCACCTCCACTTCATCTCATTGACTTCATGCTCTTCACTCACCTCTACCTCTACAACCTCGATTACTGGACATGACTCACTACACAACTACAATTTCACCACTCGTACTCACTCACTCATTTCTCCAATCTCCACTCTCAACTCAACTCAACATTTCGGCCCAACCTCCCATCCTTTTTTTAGAATTGATTATTAGTAAATCAATCACCTTTTAAAAATTTTTAAGGTTAAAAACATTTTATTTCATTGGCATTGTAATTTTTTTTGGGTATTTTTTTGTTTTATTATCCTTCCTTCGAGTGTCAAGACGGAGGGTGAGGTCCGGGGTTGGCAGGAGGCTAATCCCCTCGCAATTAAAAAAAACCCTATCTAAAATTTGATGTCCATTTCCAATGAGCATACATACGACACCCTTTGCATGCATTTAGGGCACTTTTTTAATCCATTTTAGGCTTATTAGCATTTTTCCATCAGTTGGAATTGTTTTTTTGCTATAACTTTTGACTCGTTGCTCGGTTTTGAGCACTTCTTTAGTCAAAGTTGCATGTTTTTTTCACACTCTAGATGATGGGATTATCAGTTTTGTAAATGCACTATTTTATAAAGTGCCACATTCTAGGGGTGTCTCTTTGTATTGCTTAATTCAGCTCATTTCAATCATCTTGAGCTTTGTTCTATCCCTTTTATTGCTTGTGGACTTGTGAGCGCGTCCACCACAATCTTACAAAAAAGGGATTCTTTCATGTGATGTGAGACACTATTTCTCACAAGGCCTTTCTCTTCCCCTTCTTGTTTTCACTCATTCTTGTGCTTGCTTACACTTATGGTGTCAAACTCTGCGCTGCCCAACGAACCTTGATTGTTGTCTCCACTCTTGCATGTTATTACGCTGATTGCAAGGTGAGTGACAGACTGGTTCTCGCACACAATCACATCTAATTGTAATCAATGCACTAAACTATAAAGTGCCAAACTCGGGGGGTGTGATATTGTTCTGGGGTGGTTTTTTTCTTTCTCTCTCCTTCCTTCTTCCTTCGTTGGTTCTATCTCTTCATTATGGATATCTCTAAAGTACCGTGCTCACACCTTTTAATTTCTTCAATGGAAATCTAAAATTATATTGGTTTTGCAAGTAAAGGGTTATACCATGTCACCATGGGGTTAGAGACCAACCTAATGATGAACCCAAAAAATCTAAGTGGTTCAACCATTGTGATGAAGCCTTAGGTCTTCTTTGTATGTCCATCTCTCCCAACTTGCTCTTCCACATCAAAACTTCCTCGACACCTGATGCAAAGCATGGAAAATGCTCGATGATATGTTTGGGAAGCAAGATGACATGAGAGCATGAGTTGAGAATGAACTACTAGGGTTAAATCCTAGTGACTTTGAAAACCTGCAAGCCTTCTTCTCAAAGTTTGTCCACACTAGACTACTTCTAAAGGAATGTAAAGTGGAAAAGAAAGACTCTCAATTGATCTTGTCGATTCTTTCTAAGTTAGGTCCTGAATACTCTGTCTTCATTTCAACTTTCCACGACCACGAAAGCCACCTTGGGTAGTGCTTGAAAATGCCCTCCTTTGATAGTTTTTTCATCCCAACTCATTCGAGAACAGACAAACTCATTCAAATGGGGACTCTAAAATCCAAGTCACATGCCCTTGTGGTGAATAAGGGCAAGAAAAATGAAAAGAAGAAAGAAACAAAGGACCAACCTAAGAAAGAAACCAAGACCAACCAACCCCAACTAAGCCCAACACTAACACTTCGACTTCTGAGCCTAAAGCGAAGAAGGAAAAGTTTAAATGCTCCTATTGTAAGAATTCTGGCCATGATGAGCATCATTGTTTTTGAAAAAATTGATCACTTAACTCATTTGCTTGAGAAGAATAAAATAAGTGTTCCTGAATCCATTAAACAAAATGCTCAGAAGGGCGAGTCTTCTAAAGCAAAGGAGTCTAAAAATGAAAAGAAGAAAGGTAAGGCCCTCGTAGCTAGATCAGCTCCATCATCAACTTGGATTATCGATTCCGTGCCTCACACCACATGGCTTCTTCAGAGGTTGAATTCTCTAGCATTGAACCATGTGGCATGTCCCAAATCACGTTGGGTGATGACACTCATGTGTCGGTTTCTGGTAGTGGATCGGTAGAGATAGAAGGTGGAACATTTAACCAAGTGTTGAGTGTTCCCAATCTCTCTACCAATCTCCTATCAGTTTACCAAATCACCCACCTTGGTGAAGGAATGCGAGTGGAATTTGGTCCTAACTCGGTGATCATTCGTGAGCTTAACTCTTGATTACACTGTGGCTGAGGGAAAGGTGGATCACCATTCACTGGTTGTATACCTTTTCCCACTTCTCTTCTGATTTGACGCCCAATGCCTTGCTCACTCATGCAAATGAGGTTAATGAGGTTAGCAAGCTATGGCATGAGCATTTTGGGCATCTAAATTATCGTTACCTTGAACAATTGAGCCAAAATGAAATGGTCAACGGGTTACCCCGAGTTAAGTTTTCTAAAGGTCTTTGTGAGGGTTACACCCTAAAGCACCCTGAAAAAAATTTGATAAGGGAAAATCCTAGAGAGCTACTCATCCCTTGATCTTGTTCATAGTGATGTTTCTGCCCCTTTCCATCTCCTTCTTTCACTAGAGCTCTATATATACTAACCTTCATTGATGACTTTTCACGTTATACTTGGGTATATTTTCTTAAGCTTAAGTCTGAAGTCTTTGAGCATTTTCAAAACTTTAAGGCTCTTGCTGAGAAACAAGTGGAATGGTCTATCAAGGTTCTTCAAACCGACAATGGAGGTGAGTATGTGAGCAATAGGTTTGAGGATTTCTACACTTCTGAGGGGATTGCTTTGCAGCATACAGTTGCTTACAACCCTTCCCAAAATGGAGTTGCAGAAAGAAAGAACCAACTCTAAAGGAGATGGCTACTTGTATGGTTCACTCAAGTCCCTTCCTCCACAATGTATTGGGCTGAAGTAGTGAATTGTGCTTGTTACATTCAAATCATGTTCCACACAAGGCAAGTAAGAGGGATGACACCCTTTGAAGCCTGGTTTGGACACAAGCCTTGATGTTGAGCACTTTCGAGTCTTCGATCCAAGGCTATGGCTCGATTCCCAAGAAGAAATGCAAGGCATTGATCCACAATCCAAACCTTGTATCTTTTTGGGTATCCTGATGGCGTGAAGGGATATCGATTGTTGAACCCTACTACCCATGAGCTCTATATTGAGAGGAGTGTGAAGTTTGATGAGTCATCCTTGACTTTTACTTCCACTGAGGTTCTTTTTCCCACTGATTCAGATTCTGACTCATCAGATGATGATGTTGTTGAGTGAGTTCCTCCTCTCCCTACTCCTCCCGATCCTCAAACTTCTGAGTCTTCTGATTCTGACAGTAGTGATGATGAGGACTATGTCCCTTCTCACTCGAGTGAAGAATCTTCCGACTCTGAGCTTGAACCTTCGGGACCTCTTTGGGCCAGAAAACTTTACAGAGTGCTGGAGATTTAGTTGAGATCCTTCAATGATGAGAGACGTACGTGCTCAAGTTTCATTGACCCCACTCCTTCTTCACCTCTACTTCTGATCCACCATCTTTCCAGAAGCTTCTGGGATTCCTGAGTGGGATTCTACTATGGATGAGGAGTATTCCTCACTCATAAAGAATGACACTTGGGATCTTACCCCTCTTCCAAAGGAAGAAAATTCATTCGGTGTAGGTGGATATATCGAACAAAGTATGGAGCCAATGGAGAAGTCGAGAAGTATAAAGCGTGACTTGTAGCTAAGGGTTTCTCCCAGGTAGTTGGGGTTGATTACTCAGAAACCTTTTCTCCGGTCAGAAGATGACTTCCATTCGAATGACCCTTGCCATCGCTACCGCTAACAGATGGGAAGTCCACCAGATGGACGTTAAGAGTGCCTTCCTTCATGGGGACCTAGAGGAAGAGATCTATATGGAACAACCTCTGGGTTATGTCCATGATCCATCCCTCATTTGCAAGTTAAAGAAGTCTCTCTACGGCCTTAAACAAGCCCCTGGCTTGGTATGCCAAGATGGACTCCTTTTACTTGCATCAGGGTTCACTCAATGTCACTCTGACCCAAATGTGTATATTCTATGGCAGGATGACTCCATGCTTATTCTTGTTCTCTATGTTGATGACTTGTTGATCACGGTAGCTCTTCCTCTATCATTGATTCTGTGAAGATCTCCTTGGCCAACAAGTTCTCCATGTCTGACTTAGGATTGCTTCATTACTTTCTTGGGATCCAGATTTCACAATCTGACTCAGGAATTATGATCTCACAACCTAAGTACTCTCTTGATTTGCTTGCTCGGTTTCACATGTCTGATTGCAAGTCCTCACCTACTCCTTTTCTTTCTGGGGTCAAGTTGGTTTCGATTGCTCTTCCCCTTGGTTGACGGTACCTTTTATCGGTTGGTGGGGAGCTTGATCTACCTTACTCACACTCAGCGATCTTTCATATGTTGTCGATCATGTCCAGATTTATGCAGGAGCCTCATGAGCTGCATTTAAAAGCAGCAAAGTGGATCCTTCACTATGTTCATGGCACTCACACAGATGGTATTCATTACTTAGGAGGGACTGAGATTGACTTGGTTGGATTTACAGACTCAGATTGGGCCGGTGATCTAGATCATCGAAGTCTACCTCAAGCTACAGTTTCACTCTTGGTTCAGGTCCTGTCAGTTGGTCCAACAAGAAGTAGAATGCCATTGCCATATCATCGATAGAAGTAGAATACAAAGGAGCAGTTAACGCTGCCACATAAGTTGTTTGGTTACAGGGTATCTTGACAGAGTTTGGCATCCACTTTCGCGGCCTACCATTATCTACTGTGACAACATGAGCACTATCTCGATTTGTAGAAATCCAGTTCAACATCAAAGATGAAGCACATTGAGATTCACATGCACTTCATATGGGAGATCTGATACATGAAAACATCATCGACATACAATATGTTCAGATAACTGATCAGGTTGCAGACATATTCACCAAGCCCTTCACTGAGGTGAAATTTCTTCACTTGCGGTCTCTTCTTGGGGTGAGGTCTGACAGCCACCCATCTTCTTCGGGCTATATAGTCCTCCTTCTTCTCTCTTCTTCTTCTTTCCAAAAGATGTTGTTTGTATATGGGCACCTTATCGCCTTTAGTTGTCAGGCCCCATTGACACATCTTTCTTAGTTGTCTAGGGAGTCTTCTTTTTTTTTAGCTTACCATGACCTCTTCCTCGGCTTCATGAAGGGGGTGTTGGTGTGTGTGACATGCCTAGTCATCATCCACATCACCTGGTGAGTCATCTCACCTTGCGAGAGTCATAGGTCTTAGGAAGTCAAATGACAAGTGTCAGATTCTGTCATAGAATCTGTCATTGTCATTTGCGTCAAGTGTCATCATAGAGTTACATTCCTTATTTGGAATTGTAACTCCTCCTTTAGTGGCATCATATGCGTCAGTCACGTCATATGCGTCAGTGGCATCATTGATATTCTTTCCTTGTTTAGGCATGGGGGTTACACAACACCCCTATTTGTACTTCTACTTGATTGATACTGGTCTTAGATTCCCTCGCACTCCCCCTCTGCAGGTTCTTGTGATGCTCGTTCTATTTAAAAAATAGTAATCAATTCAAAATAAATTTTAAGTCGATGTAAAAATACGTGATACAACTTTCTTTTATATACAATATTACATAGATGTAGTTGTATATTAGCAACCAGTAGGCGTAATCCATTAATGCTTGGACTATGTTTGGGTTGACATTCTATGATGGGCTTAGCGACCGCTAATGGCCAACTGCAAAGAAGTATTTGTTTTTCAATTGTCGACAACTTATTGTTAACCAATTAGAAAAACATTAATCAATTGAAAGTAAATACCATGGTGACGTAATTAAATTCATGATATAACTTGCTTCTATTCAATGAAAAAACCTTTTATGGACCACTAGGCTAACCCATTATTTTCTGGACTATAGTTGGTATGACATTATTTGATTAGCTTAGCAGGTTGCATTTCATAAATAAAAATGTATAGAAGTAGTTTTTTTCAATCGTCCACAATTTTATATTAATCAATAAACCAAAAATTTACTCAACTCAAAATAAATTTAATTTTAAGATGTATGTTACCGACCACTAGGGTAATATATATAACAAATAAACTACTTTGATATAGGTTCCTTCACTATGAGGGGCTTATAAATGGTTTTCTTTATAATCGAATATGACTATCATACCATTTTCCATCTATAGTTCGTGCATGACTTGCCAACAACCTCCCCATTTGGCATCAAATCAAAAATATTGAAGTTTTATTAAAAATATGTAAACAATGACAATCAAAAAACTTCTTATAGTGATAAATTTATAAACGAGTATTTCCCACTCACCTTGTATAGATTCATTGGATGGATGGTTAGTGACATATGGGGCAACAATTTGAATTGGTTGTGACATACTAAGAACAACATCATCTCCTTTGTTTGTATGTGGAGAGGAAGAGATGGTGTCTTCCTCTATTATTTGGTTGTCTACATAAATATTGTATGTATCAGTTCAAATGCATTAAACTAATATAATTTTTAAAGTGATCTTAATCAACGTACCTTTTTTCAAATGAGAATAGTAATATTGTAAAAAATCTTGATCATGCAATTCAACAATAAAAACTACAAATAGAACTCGAGTCAATAAAGCATGCACTATGAACACTACCGGCTGTACAACACTATAACCGAAGAATTATCGAAGCGTTCAAGTGAACATATGAGACCAAAACTCATAAGATCTCTCATAAAGAAAAGGATGTGTCTTTCCTCGTAGGCCAATTTCGCTTACACTCAAAATTTATTGTGGAAGTTTATCCATCCAATCCATGGTAATTTCTGCTATATCCCCATCATCAACATCACAATTATGCACATCAGTTATTGTGTACATAAGACACAAGCTCTTAAATTTTCCATTTCTTATTGTCATAAAATTTGTAATAGCCTTCCACAACTGATTCCCCCTTGTCTTTGACTTTTTGCATGTATTTTTTATTCTCTCTTAACATTTTTGAAGAAGCAACATGTAAGAGCACAATAATTACAAAATTTAGTAGACTAGATATGAAAATTGTAAGAAAGTCCATTATTACATCAAGTGAGTACACTAGACAAATTGTAGAAATCTGTGATCACACATTCTGCATTGAATGGATTAGTTGATGGAATAGAAGATATTGTTGACAGAGTTGGAAGGGATATGCACATTGACATGTAAACTCTTCGGTGTCTTCCATCCTTTCTGGAATATTTTCTTCCATTGAAATCACGTAGTTGTCTATAATTGTTTGAGTTGTTCTGGGAGAACCTCTACCACTTCAACATCAATTTTTATTTTTGCTTGATTTTTCACTTCCTCCAGAATCATCTTTTCTTTTCCTTTATTCTCTTCTCCCAAGAGTACACACAACTGGTGGTAGTGAGAATCATGCAGAACAAATTTTCAACAATATTTTTTTCAGTGCATTCTACCAATACAATATTACCTAGATATTTACTTTTCATATATTTTAGAAATTTTCTCTCATTCCTTCTATCATCTTTTACTCTTTGGCAGTAAGAATCTAAAGTCTCTTCTATGATGTCTGCTTCAATAGAGCGAATTAGCCATACTTTCCCTAATTGCACTTTATCTAGTAGAATTGATATCTCCTCATCGAAAATCCTCTTACAGGCCTGAAGTAATTTTTTGTGAACCTTGCCAATGAATTTGGTTGAAAGTTAGGTTGGTTATCCTTAAAAGGAGAACAAGCCAATCCCACTTGATTTAAATAACTCAATGGTTGTTGTCAATTTTGTCCATATGTCCTCAGTAAAAATAGAAATGTCATTTTGTTAGAAAGGCTCTTATCCTTAGCCACTTTGAAAATAACAAGACATTGCTTCTCAAACATTTGAATTGAAAGAGGAAATAATATATTTACTTTTTACATATTAAAAAATTAAATTTTAAGAACAAATGTGTTAAAATTAAGTTTCATTACCTTCAAATCATTTGACTTTGAGTTTCCCACTCTGGGCCTCCGAGGACATCCTAGGGATCTCCAAATCATTTGAGCCTTGTAGAGTACATCAATAAAATTGGTATCAATCCAATTTTTGTTACATCATTTTTCTGCTTGTAAATATTAACAATGATTTGCCACATGTGTATTTTATGAAGACATAATGTGAGCCTTTCTAAACTGCATCTTAATATGTAATGACTTATATTTGATTTCAGCCAATTTTTTTTTGGGCAAAAATGGTATGTTGGCCATCAAGAATGTAGAACTACACTTCATCCCTTTTCAGGTCATTTGATCCTCGAGTTACACAAGTTCCTTTGTAGAAGGTAAAAAGGAAGAAGAATTGCATCCCTCAGTGTAGGAATAACATTAATCAACATTGAATGGACAAGAAGGTCAACATTCTCTTCACACATCACATAATTGATATTTTGAGGTGCCAAATGGCACCTAGAAACTTCAATTGGAAAAACATCACCATTGAACAAAAACAATTTTAATTGTTCAACGTTTGAAGATTTTGTTTTCTCAAATATATTGGTCACTTTCTTCAACAACACAATCGATTTGTTATTCTTTTTAAGCCCTTGCAAATTTGACTTAGATGGATCTATCTCTAATTTAGACAAATAAGATCCTCAACATTGTAAATAGCTTTGCATGTTTTGGTGGAGAAAGAATTTTTTTCTATTCAAATAATGACAAATAGAAGAGGTATCCTCACTTCTATACAATTTTTTGAATACCAAATTCATGTTATTATGAAATTCAAGGGAATTTTCATAGCCTATTTTTTCTTATCAGCATGAACTTCCCCAAATTCCAACCATATTTAAGATAAGAACACACCTTATTTTCTCTAGAAGCCTTCATTTCTAGTTTCTTGAACAATGAAACTTCCAACTCCATGTCAAGAATAAGGAACTTATTCATTTCATGATGTCAATGCATTCAACCTAAATATGTAATGTTTTCTCATCAATAACTTTTGAAGTTAGTACCATACCAAACTTCATTGACAACATCCTCATCAACAAAAAAATAACCACAGATCACCATGGTAATTTTTCGGGGAATGCATTTCTACAAACCATTCATCATCTATCTTTTTCATATCCTTTGCTCCTTCAATCAAAGGAATTTGTATGAATGGAGTGTGACTAATGGAAGACATATTACCTAAAAAAGGAATTAAACAAATTAATATTTTGTAAGTAATTGGAAAGGACAAATACTGTTTCAAATAGTGCAATAAATGAGATGTTGTATCTTGATGTCATTATTTTCATAGAGTAAAAGTCAATAGAATAAATATCTATATAGCATAGTATAGTCAAATTGTCATATACTTCAAACCTCCTTTAGTTATAAAAACAAGAAAGCATTAATAATTTTTTTTGATTATACGTTGCACTAAGAAATTTAAACAATTAATCATTATTAAATTTGGTTTGTTTCAAGTAGTGAATTTTTGCTAGAAGTGAAGACTAGCGCCACTAGCATCTATATATTCCCATCATTGTAAAAACATATTTGAGTTACACTACTTCATTGTGGAAACCTGGAATCCAACATGGGTGATAATGGTTGAGAATTGAATATTTAATAATAAAAATCTTACATGTCATGATGTGTTTGGGTGTTTTAATTAGGTCCCTTTTATAGTTCTCATAAGATATATCATGTATATCACATAATTGAAATCGGCTAGTATAAAGGAAATGCCTAATAATAGCGCTAGGTTGAATTAAATAATTGAAAACTTAATGGTTTCATGGTATCAATCCTTAATAGTTTCTTATTTTAAAATTAATTCTCTGAATCGAATGACAAAAAAATCATATTTAAAAACCCTTGAAGAAATGATAGTGGGATCCTAGTCAAAATACTAATCTTAATTAGTTTTTAGTGGATTTATTCTACTTATCCATATTAAGATAGAAAATATCAATCATCAAGATAGTATGTTAGGTTTAAGATTACATTTTTGAATTATGTCTATTCAAAAAAAGTTGTACATATTTTTCTTGTCTTGGAGTATTTGTTGTCTTCTCTTGTCTTGGAACATCAAAGAAATGTAGTAAGCATCCTCCCTCGCGGTCGTCTAGTCTTGTAAAATTTAAATACAATAATGGAGCTTAGTTAGTTTTTAGTGGAGGCATTACTACTTGTCCCATATAAAAGAAAAAAAATATCTAACGTATCCCACCAACATCAAGATAGTATGTTAGGCTAGGAATAACATGTAATAGACTTTGAATATTCTTGTAGTAATTACATGTATTCGAAATGTCTTGTCCTCCATTTTAAAATGATGCTTCTCATTAAACAAAAAATGTCATCAACTTTGTTGTCATTGGTTGTAATTATTTTAATTTAAATGACAAAATTATATCCTTGGCATATCTAAGTCCTTGAATACATACCTTTGAAAGGTTGACATTTATGTAGTTCTCCCATTTGATATTTTATGCATAAAATGTAATCCATATATTTTCATATAAATAAAAATGCTTTGCAACTACGGTAAGTGTTGTTAGTTAATGAAAGGTAAGTGTCGTTAGTTAAGGCTAGTAATAAAGATAGACACATAGTTAGGAAAGGTTAGATCATAGTAGCACAAGTAGATCATAGTAGAAGAAGTATCCTCGAAGCTTGTATGGCGTGGTAGCCACGAAAAAATAATGGGTGACTAATGACTAGAAATTTAGTAAAGTATTAAATGTATAAATCAATAAGTTTTTGGAATGTTATTTGTCCCTAGATAATGACTTGAATAGTAATGAATTAATTATTGAGGAGACTCCCATATTATTGCTAATGTTGTCATTAAAAAGTAGACCTTGTCAGGGAAAATCAATCTTATGTGATTAAAATTCCCTTTGTATGCTCTCATTAACTCCATATTGGACCTTAAATCTTATCTATTAAGATAGCTACTAAATAGGTAGATTTTGTAAAAAATCGAGGGACTCACCAAGTATTTTGTGATAAGATTTGCAATAAATATGTTGATTGGCTGGATTCATCACCTTTTCCAATAAAGGTTGATATTAAAGCCGCTAGAAAGCTTGTATTAATTACAAGCATGTGATGCCATATTCACTCCATATATTTATCTAGTCGCTCCCCTTATTTTCACACTTTTGGGTTTCTTTCATGAGATTTCATTTATTCTGTCATGGCCGGTCCAATGTTTCCTTTCATGCAATTCTCACATTAGTGTGTGAAATGATATTTTATACCAAAATTTTGCGTCGCCGTTTGAAATCCATTTTTGGATTGAATCAAAGAAAGACCTAGTTGTAATTGAGGGAGTTCTTGGAGATGATTATCTTTCTTTGGAGGGACATCCAAGGGTGAATGCAAAAGTTTCTTCAATGTTTGTTTGTCATCTTCTTATCATACATCCGGAAAAGGATTGGGATTTAGATATGGGTCATCACTAGATCAAGCCAACATATAGGGTTGGCATGGAAGTGGAAATGGACAAAACCTGAGTACGTCATGGCCCTTGCTTTCTAATGCTCATTATAAATAGGAAGGTTTGGTGGACATGGACATTTTTTAAAGTTGTACAAATGTTTTAATGTCCTAAATCATTTTTTGTATGAAGTGGAAAATTGGGACAGACATCATCGATGGGAGATAGGTCACTCCACTTTCCTGATCTAGATGCTATGTCAGCTCCACTATAATGGGAACCAACACATTGGGATGTTCTTCACCGGTAAGTTCGTGAGGCTGTACGATTGTTAAAGAGTCGGGATGTTGGTGGAAAAGATCATTTATTTCTGCAACTTCCAATAGGAAAACCATTTTTCATGCCTGTTAAGGTGGAGGTTACTGAAGGTGTCATCTGATTTAGATAAATAAGTGGTTCTAAAATCCGTCAAGTTGTATCTTTGTTTTGGTTGTTTATAGTGTTTCCAACTTCGCATTTTTGTCGAATCATCTTGTCTATATTACTTGGTCTGGTTTTTTTTGTATTCCCAACCACTTGTGTTTTTGGCATAGGCCCTTTCATTTTTTTCAAAAAAGTATTGTTGGATCGTTTGGGTTTTTAGATTGATCCTCTCATTGTATCTATAATGTAAAGGGAAAGGGACCCTTCAACCCTCCTTTAATTATAAATACAAGAAATCATTAATAGAAGTTTATGTTACACATTACACTAACCAATTTAAACAATTAATTGCTATTGAATTTGGTTTGCTTCAAGTTGTTAATTTGTTGTTAGAATTGAAGACCAACGGCTGTTGGGGTCTATATATTCTAGGATATGTTTCCATCAATGTAAAAACAAATCTTTAGAGCTTTAGGTTAGAGGGTTTTGAATGCAAGAAAAAAATTATCCTAGTGGTCATTAATATACAAAATTTGTTATGTCACAGTATCGGGATAGAATAATCTATAACCTTAGCACTCGCTATCCTTTGAAAATAAGAATGGAGCTAGTCTTAGAAGGTTGAATTGTAAAATAAAAATATAAAATGGAGCTTAGTTAGGTTTTGAGTCGTCATCGTTACTAATTGTCCTGTATGCAATCAAACAACAACCCAAACGGCCACTAATCCCAATTTTTGGTATGTTGCACCAACAAAATATAATAATCTTCGATCTTTATTATGTTGTCATCCCGTTTATTGGAATATGCATGAAATTGTAAGCATCCACCTAGTAGGTTGCTAGTCTCGGAACATCGTATTCTAAATTCTAAATATAATAATTTTGCTTAGTTCATTTTCCATCGAGCCATTACTAATTGTCTTGTATGCAATACAACAACTATCCTAGCGGTTTCTAACCTATAGTCTCTGTGACATTGCGAAAATTATAATTAATAATCTTTGACCTTATCGCCAATAGGTTTTGAATCTCATGTGATAGACATCGAATATCTTATTTAACACAGCGGCCACTAGGCTTAAAATTCCATTTGGAATTATGAGTATTCAAGAATGTCATAAATATTTGTCTTCTCTTCAAAAATTCATTGTCTTCTCTTGTCTGGATCATCAAAGAAATGTAGTAAGCATCCACCCTACTTTTCACCAGTCTTTGAAGATAGTCTTGTAAAATTTCATTATAATTATGTAGCATAGTTAGTTTTAGTAATGGAGCATCCTTAGTTTTTTTTCAAGATGAGAAAATATCCTAGTAGCATAACATCAAGTACCTTGTAAAATTATCTTCGACTTTAGCGGCCACTAGGAATATTATGTAATAAACTTCGAATAGCAGGTTGTACTCAAAGGCCACCAGGCTAAACAAATTGGTGTTGGAGCTTAGTTCAATTTTTAATTTTACTCGAGAGTTGAGTCTTGGTTAATTTTCAATATATTAAATGCAATATCTTGAGGATCATAATAATCATGCTAGCGGTTGTTAATCCTATTCTTTGTTATGTTGCACTTCCATTGTATTCTAAAATCTAAAGATAATAATGTACCTTACTTCATTTTTCCATCGAGTCTCTGTACCTAACCATCCTATCTAGCGAAACCTCTAGTATTTGTGATGTTGCAACAACGCTAATTAATAATCTTCGACCTTAACAACCAATAGGTTTCAAATCTCATGTGATAGACATAAAATATCATATTGAACCTAGCAGCCACTAGGCTTAAAATTTTGTTTGGAATTACGAGTATTCATGAAAGTCGTAAATATTTGTCTTCTCTTGGAAAATTCGTTGTCTTCTCTTGTCCTGGAACATTAAAGAATTTTAGTAAGCATCCACCCTACCTGTCATTAGTCTTTGAAGATAGTCTTGTAAAATTTCAATATAATTGTGTAGCATAGTTTGCTTTTCATCAAATGAGTTGTTAGTACTTGTCTTGTTTGTAAGATAAAATATCCAAATATCCAAGCGGTCACTAACCTCAAAATAGTCTTGTAAAATTTAGGTATATTAATGAAGTATATTTAGTTTTTTAGTGGAGTCATTACTACATGTCTCTGTATGCAAGACAACAAATATCCTAGTGGCCGCTAACCTCGAGCCTTTGTCAATTTCCATTAGCGCCATGTAATTATCTTTGACTTTAGTGGCTGATAGGAATATCATGTAATAAACTTTGAATAACATGTTGTACTCAGAGGCTACCAGGATAAAAAGATTAGTGTTGGAGCTTAGTTCAGTTTTCATTTTCAGTCGAGTCGTTAATCAATATCTTGAATGCAAGACAAGAATCATACTAGCGTCCGCTAATACCTATTCCTTGGTATGTTGCACCAACGAAATATAATAATCTTCCATCTTAGGGGCTATGTGTACTCTTAAAAATAGTTAATATATGTGTCATCTTTGAATGTTTGTGGTCTTGTCGTGTATTAGAATATCCAAGAAATAACGTAAACATCCACCCTAGAGGTTGTTAGTCTTGGAACATCGTATTATAAAATCTAAAGATAATAATGGAGCTAATTAATAATATTCAACCTTAGCAGCCAAAAGGTTTATTTCATCTGATAGCCATCAAATATCATAATGAACCTAGAAGCCGCTACGCTTAAAATATAGTTTGTAATTATGAGTATTCACGAAAATCATAAATATTTATCTTCTTTTAGGAAAATTTGTTGTCTTCTCTTGTCTAGGAACAAAAAAGAAATGTAGTAAGCATCCACCTAGCGGTCACCAGTCTTTGAAGATAGTCTTGTAAAATTTAGATATAGTAATGGAACATAGTTAGTTTTTCAGTTGAGTCATTACTACTTATCATGTATGCAAGACAACAATTATCCTAGCAATTGCTAACCTCAAGTCTTTGTGAATTTCCATAGTGCATTATTTAATTATCTTCGACCTTAGTGGTTATTGGTAATATCATGTAATAAAATTTGAATAACATGTTGTACTAAGAGGCGAGCCAAGCTAAAAAATTGGTGTTGGAGCTTAGTTCAGATTTTAGTTTTCATTCATTAATCAATATCTTGAATGCAAGACAATAATTATCCTAATGGCCGCTAATCTCAAGTCTTTGTTATGTTACACCAATGTAATGGAATAATTGACAACGTTAGCGGCATAGCTAGGTTTTGAATATGATGTGATAGATTTAAAATAACGTATTGAATTCAAAAGTCAGTCAGGTCATAGAAGGTAATATTGTAAAATATTTGTTGGCATGATCGCTAGTCTTAGAAGGTAGTATTGTAAAATCCAAATATAATTAAGGAACTTAGTTTTTAGTCGGGTCATTACATATTGTCATGTATGGAAGGAAAAAAATATCCTAACGATTGCTAATCTCAAGTCTTTATTATGTTGCACCAATGCTATTTAATAATTTTTGATATTATAATACAAAAATCTAAATAAAAATGGAGTTTAGCTTGGTTTTCGGCAATTTGTCACTAGTTGTATAGTATGCAAGTCAACTAGAATATTAGTGGCCATTAGTCTCCGTTCTTATTAGAAAAAAATGTATTCAAGAAAATTTTAAATTTTTGTCTTGTCTTGGAATATTTGTTGCCTTGTGTTCTTGTGTAATAGCTAAGCAATGTCATAAACATCCATCTTAATGACCGCTAGTCTTAGAATACATTATTTAAGAATTTCAAAATTGGTACTTTAAATTGGCTCATTTATCAATTAAGCCATTAGTAATTGTTTTCTACATGAATTTTTTTGACAAAGTACTATGTTGGGGTCAACTTTTCTTGCAAGGTTGTAGCCATTCCGACACATTTTCGGCCTAGATTTCTTCATCTTAGTGGCCTAAAATTGGCTCGAATATTTTTTTATCTTTTGACTAGGTCTTAGAACTTTAATAACTTTTGTTGTACTTGTTAGAATAAGTCAAAATTTTGTGTGAGCCTTAATTTATGAAGGTATTTTTGGCACACAAATTTTGGGTCTGTATGAGTTGTTTTTTAGTAGGCAATTTTTGGCATTTTAGGGTTTTTTGGCATTTTAGGGTTTTTGGCATAGACGTGAAATAAAATATTAGTATGGATTCCAGAATGAGAAGAAATCTATTTTGATACTCTAGGTTTTTATTTTCAAAGATTTTTATGTGTGTTTTGGAGTTATTTCAACCTCTTGCAACTATATTCACATCAATTGGTATCGAGCCGGATTTCATCTTGTAGAAATAGTTAAGGTAACATATTACATTTTTGTGTAATTTTTCATATATTTTATATAATTATGGCTAGACGTGGGAAGGAAGGTTATGCCTAGATGAATAGGCATATGCATGAGCTACAAAGACAAGTTACTGAGCTCACATGAGAAGTTACCCGCCTTAGAAGGAGCCATGCAAATGGGGATGCAGACCTAGATAGTGATACTGAAGAAATAGCTTCATTAATGAATGAAGGAGGAGATGAAGAAACATTGAATGAGAGACCATTTGAGGAGAAATTGATTCAAGATTTAGAGGGAAAGAATGATGGTGTCAAGATTAATGTTCTTGATTATGGTGGAGGGTTACGACCAGAGGAGTTGATTGAATGGTTGAATCACATGGAAAAATTATTTGAGTGGAAAACCCTTTCAGAGGAGAAGAAGGTTAAGTTTTCATGCACTAAGTTGGTTGGACATGCATTGATATGGTGGGATCACCTACAAAATGAAAGACAAAGGAATGGAAAGGGCAAGATCTGAAACTGGAATAAAATGGTAAAGAAGCTTTGAAAGAAATTTTTCTTCCTATAGATTATGCTCAGACACTCTTTTGAAGGTTCCAAAACCTAAGACAGAAGGATCTCAACATTGAGGAGTATACCAATTAATTTTACAAGTTGTCAATCAGGGTTGAATAGGGAGAGTCTGAAGAACAGAAGGCTACACAGTATATAAATGGATTGAGTTACACCATACAAGATGAGCTAAGTATGCTCTGGATCCATAGCCTGGATGATTTTTATCAACTCACATTAAGGGTAGAAGAAAATAACAAGAGGAATAATTTTAGAAGAGGTGTGAAGAGAGGGCCATCATCATCTCCAATGAGATGCAAGGGTAGATTTGAATCTACAAAAGGTGAATCCTCTAATGAAGAAGGGCATGAAGATTTTGGTCAAATTCGTGATAACTACCAAAGAGGTAGGGGTTTCGTAGGGGAAGAGGTTATTATGGAGGACACGGCTAGATTAAACCCTAAAGGAAATATAAATGTTATAGATGTGGTGAAGAGGGTCACAGAGCCTTTGAGTGTTTGCACTATCCTACACAAGATAGATGGCAAGGAGAACAACCACGAGTAAATCTGGTTGAAGCTGAAGAGGAAGAAGAAATGGAGGTTGCTGCAGACTTGGGTGAAACCCTCATGATAAGGAGGACGATGATTTTCCCAAGGAAAGAGAAAGAACAGGATGCTTCGGTGCTGATTCGTGGTTGCGAACAAATATATTTTGAACAAGATGCACCTCTTGGAGGAAAGGTATGTAAAATTATTATTGATGGTGGTAGTTGTGAAAATATGGTTTCGAGTGTGATGGTTGATAAACTCAATCTGAAATGTGAGAAGCACCCATATCCCTATTGTATATCATGGTTTAAGAAAGGGAATGAGGTAACCATATATAAAATATTCCTTATAAAGTTTTTGATTAGGAATACCTACAAGGATGAGGTATGGTGTGATGTTATCCTAATGGATGCATGCCATATATTATTGGGGAGGCCTTGGTAATACGATAGGAAGGTTACACATGATGGAGGAAAAAATACATATACCTTTTGGAAGGATGGTGTAAAGGTGGTCTTGTTACCCTTCAAGGAAGAAGAGAAGAGTGAGGGCTTATTGGCTACAAAAGAGTTTATTACGAAAATGGAAGAAGTTGGTCAGGTGTTATGCATTGATGTCAAAGAAGGTGGAAATAGAGGAATTTAATATACCTGTTGCTGCGGAAAAGGTATTAAAAGAATACAAAGATGTCATACCAGATGAGCTACCATATGGGTTACCTCCGAAGTGATATATTCAACACCATATTGATTTGATCCCGGATCGACCCTTCCAAACTAGGAAGCCTATCGGATGAGTCGACACGAGTGAATAGTTGAACATATAAGTGACATATCTAATACAAAAAGGATTAGTGAGAGAAAGCATGAGTGTATGTGCAATCCCAGCTCTATTGAATCCAAAAAAAGATGGATATCTTGGAGAATGTGTGTAGACAATAGGGCCATAAATAAGATCACAATTAAGTATCGATTCCCAATACCAAGATTGGATGATATGATGGATGTGCTACTTAGAGCCCGATATTTTAGCAAGATTGACTGCGGAGTGGGTACTACCAAATGGATCCATGAAGGGGATGAATGGAAAACGACTTTCAAAACAAAATAAGGGTTGTACGAGTGGATGATGATGGGATTTGGGATATCTAATGCACCCAATACGTTCATGAGGTGATGAACAGTACTTGAGAGTATAATGGTAAGTTTGGTTGTCTATTTTGATGATATTCTAATATTCAGTAAGACAATGGAAGAACACTTGTTACATATCAAATTGGTGTTAGACTTGTTACGTAAAGAGAGTCTATATGCAAACTTAAAGAAGTGTAGATTTCTTCAAAAGAGTCTCATTTTTTTGGGATTTGTGATATCAGAGGATGGATGAGGAAAAAGTAAAGGCAATTTTGGAATGGCTTATTCCAAGGAATGTGATAGAGGTTCGTAGTTTTCATGGATTGGCAACTTTTTATAGGAAGTTCATCAGGAATTTGTTAGCATTGTTGCACCCATAACATATTGTACAAAAAGGTTGGGAGTATGTATGGACTAAGGAAACAATAGATAGTTTTGAATTTTTGAAGAAGAAAGTGTCGAGAATCACTGTTTTGGTATTGCCATATTTTAGCAAGGTCTTTGAGGTTGACTGTGATGCCTCACATGTTGTGATTGGAGTTGTATTGAGTCAAGAAGGGCAACCTGTAGCATTCTTTAGTGAAAAGCTAAATGAATTCAGGAGGAAATATTCTACTTATGATGTGGAATTTTATGCTATTGTTCAAGCATTAAGGCACTAGAGACATTACTTGGTAACAAAGGAATTTGTACTCTTCATTGACCATGAAGCATTGAGGTATGTAAACACACAAAAGAAACTAAATAGTAGGCATGAAAAATGGGTTTCATTTTTGCAAGAATATACTTTTGTCTTAAAACATAAGTCGGGTAAGAAAATTAAGTTGTTGATGCCTTGAGTCGGTGTGTAGTACTTTTGACAACAATGGAAAATGAAGTAGTAGGGTTTGAGGTAGTTAAGGAATTGTATGAAGGTGATCCATATTTTGGTGATGTTGTGAGACAACTTAAGGATCCTATAATAGGTAGTGGTTCTTTTGATTATTTGATGCAGGATGGTTATTTGTTTAGGGGAAACAATTGTGCATCCTCTGTTGGTTCAATGAGAGAAATTATTATAAGAGAATTGCATAGTGGGGGTTTTTCTTTATGCAATTATGATATTAATTCTTCATTTGGTAACAGCAGACACTTTGGTATAAGTATGGCAATTTCTCTTGTCGTAGAAAAGTATTATTGACAAAGGTAAAGGGGGACATAATTATGATTGTAGCAAGATGTCGAGTGTGTCAAAATGGCTAAGGGACTAATATAAAATTTTCCTGGTAAAGTTCAGCTGTACTTGGTATTGTTTATACAAAATAAGGACATAGAAACTAATCATGATGCACAAAATACTTGGGTTGTATATGCCATTACTGTCCCTACAAATCACAAAAGAGCCATGGGTTAATTTGAATATGGATTTCATGTTAAGAATTCCTAACACATAGTGAGGGAATGATTCTATCTTTGTTATGGCCGATAGATTCTCTAACATGGCACATTGCATTTCTTGTAAAACAACTAATGATGCTTCTAGAGTTACAAATTTATTTTTTCAGAAGTGGTTAGATTGCATGGAGTTCTAAGAATGATCACTTCAGATCGGGACAAAAAGTTTTTGAGTCACTTTTGGAAGACTTTGTGGAGGAAAATGGGGACACAACTACATTTCAGTAGTGCATATCACCCCTAGAATGATGGGCAAACAGAAGTAGTGAACATAAGCTTGGGAAATCTCCTACGTTGCATAGTTGGAAAAAAGCCAAAACAATGAGACTTAGCTTTACCAAAATCTGAGTTTGCATATAATATCTCGATAAATAGGTCAATCCGGGAGGTCTCCTTTCCATATGGAATATTTATGTTGTAGTGTGAACATATATGTTAGGAATCCTAAGGGGGTCCTAGATCTGATTGTGTTACCAAGCGAAGATACAACTAGTGATGATGCAGAAGCATTTGCAAAACACATTCTATAGCTACAGGATGAAGTGAGGGAAAAGTTAAAAGTGAGTAATGCACAATATAAAGAAGCTACAGATGCCAGTAGGAGAGTAAGTGTATTCGAAGAAGGATATATGGTGATGGTTCATCTTAGAAAGGAGAGGTTTCCAAAAGGGACATAATAAACTCAAGTATAAGAAGATTGGGTCATGTAGGATTCTGAAGAAAATGAGTGATAATGCCTACAAGGTGGAGCTACCTGACAACTTTTCTATCTCACCAATTTTTAATGTTTCTAACTTATATAAGTTTCTAGGTCATGATCAAAATGTTGTGGAGGAGGAAGAAATAAACTAGGAGCAGCAGATGTTGAAGAAGAAAAAGGAAAGGGTAATGCATGTCTTGGACCAAAAGATAGTCACTACTAGACATGGGAGCTACAACAAATATTTGGTACAAAGTGGGAAGGTTTGCAACAAAAGGAAAATACTTGGATTCTGAGTGGGAATTAAAGAATATCGATAAAGCAAAATTAGATGAATTTCACAACCGAATTCGCAGGAGCCGAATTCTTTTCAACCAGGGGAGAATGATGCGGGAGCATAACTTGCATGAGACGATAAATTTTGATCCAAACTTTGGATTGTATTTAAATTTTACAGGTGGTAGATGTACATTATTAATATGTTGGGATCAACACTTGCAAAGTTGTGGCCATTCGCACATTTTTCAGTAAAATGTTGCGGATTCCTTCATCGGAAGAAAAATGGCCTAAAATTGGCTCACAATGTTTTTTTCGCTTTTGACTAGGTCTTAGAACTTTAATAACTTTTGTTGTACTTGTTAGAATAAGTCAAAATTTCGTGTGAGCCTTAATTTATGACGTCATATTTGGTACGCAAATTTTCGGACTAAATCGAGTTGTTTTACCACTAGGTAATTTTTGGCATTTTAGGGTTTTAGAGTAGATGTGAAATAAAATGAGGATTGTAATGATGTAAAAGATTAGTGTGATTTCCGAATGAGAAGAAAGCTATTTTGAAACTCCTATTTTTATTTGCAAAGATTTTTATGTGTGTTTTGGAGTTAATTCAACTTCTTGCAACCGGATTCACATCAAGGGGGAATAGGAATTTTTTAGAATTTGCATTTCCCCTTCTTAAAGTGAAAAAATGGGATTTTAATATTTCAAATATTTGCATTTAATGTGTGGGATTCTGTATATCAAACTTTGAATTCATTTGGCATTAATATTTACATTTAATTCAAGGATATTGTATGATACAGGGAATCAAATTTATTAATACTACCTACTTTAGAAACTGGTGGGCCAACGACAAATGTTTCTTTGTGAACTTGTAGGAAAACAACAAATATTAATTTGAGCATATTAAAAAAACATTTAGAAAATACAAGTGCACATATATATAAAAAAAAATTAAGAGAGTGTTATACGTACATTTATTATTAATTTTCATCAAAATCAAATTCGATATTTTTAAAATATAAAGCCAGTTAATTCGGGGGATAGCATGGGATACAGGGAAATAAAATTTATTAATACTACCTACTAGAGAAACTTGTGGTCCAACGAAAAATGTTTTTTTGTGAACTCGTGGGAAATCAAAAATATTAATGTGAGCATATTAAAAAACCATTTAGAAAATAGAAGTGCACATTTGTAAACAAAAATTTAAATTTTAAGAGAGCATTATACGCACATTTATTATTAATTTTAATCAAAATCAAATTCGATATTTTTAAAATATAAAGCCAATTAGTTCGGGGGATAGCATGGGATACGGGAAATAAAATTTATTAATTTCACTTTAGAAATAAGCGACAAATATTAATTCAAGCATAATAAAAACAATTAAGAGAATAGAAGTGAACATTTGTAACCAAAAATTTAAATTTTAAGAGAGCGATATGCGCTTAGTTTTATTATTAATTTTTATCAAATGTGAATTCGATATTTTTAAATATTGTACGCATTAATCTAAAAAAATTGCATTAAAATGTGGCATCTTGCAAGTTCAAACGATTAATCACACAATTATATAATTGACAAATGTATGAAGAATTTTTTAATTAGCGATAGAATTAATAAATACTTTTACTTATAAAAAAAGCGCATTATTAAGTTGAATCGCTGATCCATTAAAATGTCGACACTGGCATGAAATTATAATATGTCTTGTGATCGACAATATTTTGGAGTTATTTTCGCTTTACTCTAGAAAAAATAAAACATAATTTTATGCTTCACCAACATTTGAGAGTACTTGATAGATACGAAAGAAAATATCAACCGCTAAGCTCCATTAGACTAATATTTTTACAACACCGAATTCGAAATAATAAATACATGTTAATGAATAACTTTTCATGTCGTATGTTGTTTGTCTATTTGTTGAGCATAACCTTAGCAAATGCTAACCTCTACAACTCCTAGGTTTCCTTTCCAACAATGGAAATAGATATCTCTACGCTTTTGTATCATTGGTATTTTTCATTTACTAGAATCATATCTTATTGGCTATATAAACCTTTCACATCCAAGTGTGGCACTACATACCTTTGGAAGACATCACAACTTCTATATTACTCATTAATTTTTTTGTGTCTAAGACCTAAATTATATCGGTTCGTATCAATTAAAATACGTAGCGACCGCTAATCTCTATTACTTGGACAAAATCAATTAAATAGTTCATATGAAACAAAATGCTTAGCGACCTGAGCTCAAATACTTATAAAAGGAATGATTGTGCAAAAAATAGGCTAAACAATTTTTTATTTTTAACATAACACTAAAATAACAAATCATACTAATAGATATTATCGGTCGCTAGGGATTTTCCATAGTATATTTCAATGAAAGATATGTGAGATATGGACAATTTGTAATGTAGAAAGCTATGCAGGTCTTTGCAGAGTCGGGAAGAAAGATGGTTATTAATTTTTTTCAAGGAGCTAATATAACATCATAGGGACTACTAGGCACACACCTTTGCATCTTTTCTTTTTTTACACATTGGTGGGCATCAATGAAAAAGCTCAGCAACAACTAAGCTCCACCACTTATTAGGAATAGATTAGCAGTCACTGAGCTCAACTAAATTTTAATTTTGAATATATAGATCAAACAAAAAATTGGATTAAATAAAATGCTTAGTGACCGCTAAGCTCGAATACTTTCATAAAGGAATTATTTGGCAGAAACTAGGGTAAACAATATCTTATTTCGAACATAACTCTCTAATAACAGATCATAGTAATAGATATTATTGGTCGCTAGGCATTTTTCATAAAATATTTAGATGATAAATATGTGAGATGTGAAATTTTTTATTGTCTAAAGCTATGGAGGTATTTGAGAAAGCAATAGATTAGCGGCCTCAAGATTAAATTGTTTATTAATTTCAAAATATAGATTAAAAATAGTTCATATTAAAGAAAATGCATAATGACGGCTAAGCTCAAATACATACATAACATAGTGCTCTACGCTTATTATTTATTGTTTATTAAGAAAGGAATAGAATAGCAACTTCTATTTTAAACTATTTTTTAATATAAAAAATAGAGATAAAAAGGTTCGTATTACATAAAATGCTTAGTGTCCGCTAGGCTTGAATACTTATTGAACATAGCGCTCGAAGAATAGATCGTGTGAATGGATAAAATGTAGTCGCAAGGCATTTTTCATGTCGGTTTGTATCAAATAAATTGCATAGTGACCACTAAGCTACATTACTTATTGAAAGGAGTGGCTTGGCGCTCACTAGGCTCTACTATTTCTATTTTAAAAATATCAACCTAATAAAAATCATTGTCTATCTTAGCGAAAAAGATAAGGGTTGGAGCATAGTAATAAGTACATAATAAACTTGAAGACATTTTTAAACCCGAAGGAGGTGAAAGACGAAAATGGGTCTTTCTCAAGAATGAATGATCCGAGTATCGACCGCTAGGCTAAATAGTATTTCTCAAGATGAAGAGAAATGAATGTTTTATGTTTATAGATTATTCGTTGATGAGAATGTTATCGATTGCTATCCTCCATATCATCGAAAAATCCATTTTAACAATGCAAAAAAACAATCTCAACACGTTTGTTGTCATTATTTGTAATTATATTATATTCGATGGACTATCCTTGGTAGAGCCAAGTCCTTGAATACAAACCTACGATTTGGATGACGCCTTATGTATTTCTCATTTGATGAACTATGCATAAACGTAATTCATATATTTTTCATATAAATAAAAATGCTTTGCAACCAATAAGCATCGTTAGTTAGTGAAATGGAAGGCTTTGCTATTGCTATGATCATCAATTTCTTATAATTAACATAGCCACATAATATGGAAAGATTAGATCATCATAACAGATGTAAATCATTTAAACCTAAAGACATGTCCTATCTGTCCTAGCCTTGCATATTTTCTTAAAATCATCCTTCAAAGCCAATAGACCTAAACGATCTACCACATACGCAGGGCGATGGTGAACAAGATTCTCGCACATTATTAAATGACGAACTTCTATTGCATTGATCTAATCTTTCTAATATACTAATTTTTTATTTCCCATATTCATGGTTTATATTTTGAGTATCCCCAATGGTTTGTTTGATAAAATAAACAAACTTTTGTCGGCCTAGGAAAAACAAAAATTTGGGTCTAAATTCTATATGTTTGTGTCAGCCTCTCTTTAATCCATAAAGCGAGTTTGGCAAGATAGCCGCCAAAAAAAGGGTGACCTTCTTCCCAATGTTAATCGCATAATTAATGCCATGATTAACGAATAGAATTTTGCTAATTAATATATGTACAAATCAATAAATTAAAGTGCTATAACATTGTTGGTCCATTGTTAAATACTTGAATAGTAATGAATTAATTTTTAGAGTGACATTCATATTATTGCTAACGCCATCATCAAAAAGCTTGTGCGAATAAAATTCCTTTTTTTATGATTTCATTAACAATAGATTGGACCTTAAGTCTTATATATTGGGAGGCTACTAAATAGGCAAATTTTATAGAAAATTGTGGGACTAAAAAAGTGTTTTGTGATAAGACTGGAAATAAATATGTTGATTGCCTGGACTCATCACCTTTTCCAATAAAGGTCGATATTAAAGCCCCTAGCAAGCTTATATTAATTACATGCATGTGATACCATAGTCACTCCATATATTTACCACCTCCTTATTTTAATACCTTTCACGTTTATTTTACTAGATTTCATTTCATTTGTCATGGTCTTTCCAATGTTGCCTTTCATGTAATTTTCTGCATCGATAGTGTGAAATGGAATTTTATACCAAAATTTTGCGTTGCCATTTGAAATCCATTTTTTGAATTGAAATAGAGCAAGACCTGGTTGATATTGAGGGATTTCTTGGAGATGATTATCTTTCTCTAGAGGGATGTTCGAGGGTAAATGTGGAAGTTTCTTCGACGTTCGTTTGTCATCTTCTTATCATACACCCAACGAAGGATTGGGCTTTGGAGATGGGCCGTCATTGGATCAAGCCAACGTATAGGGTTGGCATGGAAGTAGAAATGGACAAAACCATGAGTGTGTCATGGCCCTTGCTATCTGAGGCTTGTTATAAATAGGAAGGTTTTGTGGACGTGGCCATTTTTTCATAGTTGTAAAAATGGTTTGACATCCTAATGTGATTCGTGTCTGGTGTGTCCAAATGGGGTGAGACATCGAGGGCGGGACATAGTTCACTCCCCTTGCTTGATCTCGGATGATATGTTTGATAAACTGCAGTAGGAACCTTCTTTGTGAACAAGGTCGCGAGGCATACGATTGGTTAAAGAGTTAGACTACTACTGTAAAAGTGCATCTTTTTCCGGAACTACCAATGGAAACCATTTTCATTCCCATTAAGGTGGAGGTTATGGAGGTGTCATCTGATTCAAATAAATAAGTGCTTCTAAAATCCATCAGTCTATATCTTTGTTTTGGTTGTTATATAAGGTTTCATTGTTATCAAATCATCATGTATGTCTTATTGGTTTGGGTTTTTTGTACTCTCAACCACTTGTGTTTTTGGCATAGGCCCTTATGCATTTTTTCACCAAATTATTGCTAGATCGTTTGGGTTTTTAGACTGATCCTCTCATTGTATTTGTAATGTAAAGGGAAATGGAACCTTCAACCCTCCTTTAGTTATAAAAACAAGAAATCATTAATAAAAAAATTTGTTGTGTGTTGCACTAAGCAATTTCAACAATTAATCGCTATTAAATTTGGTTTGTTTGAAGATGTCAATTTGTTTCTAGAAGTGAAGACTAACGGCCACTAGCATCAATATATTATAGGATATCTTTCCGTCAATGTAAAAAACAATTTGTATAGCTTTAGGATAGAGGAGATAATAGTGGATTGATGGCTATCTTCCTGTCACTATAAAAAAATATTTGAGTTACAGTTCATCATTGTGGAAACCAGGAGGTCTTTTTGTCGGCGTAAAATTGACCGACAACTAAATCAACCCTTTTACCTATCGTAAAGGTTAAGATAGAATCGAACCAAATTTAATCGTATGAGGACTTAGAAAATATTCTAAGTGTAGGGTAGTTTATGCCTTAAATCGTTTATAAAAAACAAACCTAAGATTCTGGGAAGATCATTTAATTCATTCAAAAAGAAAAAATTTACAAACAAGAAAGAAACAAAGAAAAGACACACAAACAAGAAAGACAAGAACAACAAAGAAACAAAACCCACAATCTACATATTATCAACCCTATCCGATAGAGTGATATCTATGAACTAGATAACCTCTTGGAGGGAAGAAAGCAAGCTTGCAACATCCTTTATACTTCTATTATATTCAGTTGCATGAATAATTCTTGCATGGAATTAATCCTTTTGACTCCCAATAAATTAACCCTTTTTACTCCATTCCCATACAATACAAAAATTAAAACTTAATTCAGATGTACTCTTTTATTCCAAAATTTCATTTAAAAACAACAATATGTGAGTAAAAAGATTAACCAAGTATACAACATATACACAATGATACAAAGTCATAAGAGACCAACATGAAATTCATATTAAGATGAGAAACTAATTTACAAATGAGAAGCACAAAGTCACTGAAATCAACTTTATTCAAGATCCGACAATACAATAGCCAAAATGGCAGATTATAAACCCAAATGCTCATAAATCTGTGTAAACAACCTTCATTGATCCTCTTGGATATAAATTTAATTCTGCAATCGATTATTTTTTTAGACACAAAAAATCAATATTCAGATAATCATAATAATAATAATATAACTGGATATACCTATTGTATCTAATGTTTACACTCAAATCCTCAAACTTAGGTTATCAAAATCCTGTAATCAAAGCCTCATTCAAATAATTTCACTAAAAATATAGAATGAAAATGCACTAAACTCAAATGCAAATTACCTTGATGTTCCTCCTTGTGTAAAGAGCCCTTCTTCTTCTTTTATTTACTTCTCCATGAAACAGTTACAACCAATCTCTTCATATTAAATGGTACTTTAGAAATAATCTCTTAAAAATGTGCCACTTAATAGATAATATAGCAAATGATAGAGATCATCGATTAAATTTATGATAGATGATTAAAATCATATCATAAATTATCATGATAAATAATAATAAGAAACAAATATAGGGTGGGGGACCCACAATATTAAAATAAAACATTTATTCCAAATCATCCATATAACCATATCATTTGCATTAAAATTTCTAGACCACATTAATCAACATCAAAATATAGAGTTTAATCTTTTCTAAACATCTATACATATATGTAACCATAGATTAAACATTCCACCAAAAATATAATAATATCATATCATAATAAGTGCATCAACCAAAATATAACCAAGTCAAATGTCACCAAGTCTAGATAATAATTGTCTCAAAATAGCAAGTTCTAGAGTCAAAACCAAGTATCATAGTTTAATCATCTCCAACTAAATCAAGTATTGTAGTTCATCAATTAGCCTTTGAGTTCTGTATACTCATATGATTCTAAATTTAGAATTGTGTGTGTCATGGCACTAGACTCACTATCTACTTCCAACTTTACTCATTTGACTGGACGTAACTCCATCGGTATGGTCGAAGAGGACCTAACCCATTTGGGAGAAGGACAATTTCATCTGCAAAATTTCTCAAGGTATGTGGCAAATTGCTCTCTAGCATTATATGGAAGAGGATTGGAATGAATTGGTCTATGAGAGGCTGAATTAGCATGGTCGGAAAGTGTGACTGTTGATGCAAGTTATGGGGAACATTTACCTCTAGAAAACTATGAGTAGGTTGATTATTTGGACAATCAATTAACTCAAGACCTCTCGAAGGATGGGTTCCTCTAGAATCAAAGTGGATTGAAATACATGTTGTACTACTTCAGGTGACAAAGGTTCCACGACCACCTAAATGCGTTAGAACCTTCCCACCATGAGGAGAGCCTATGTGTGGTGAGAACCTATTTCCATCTAGCCAACCTGCATTGGATCGAGAACCTTGTGGAGTTCCCCATCCACTCCACCCAGATCTAGGCATCTGTTCAAAGTAACCATTATGAAAATCATCATTTTTGAATTGTTTCATTTCCATAAATAGATATTAAATAGTCACAGGGTCATAAAATATTTATCAAAATTTATCAAAATAGTCTTGTTGACTTATTCAAAACATCACTGAAAACTTCAAAAGAAACACCATTTCTGTCATATGTCATACTTGCAACTTAAAAGCCAAAGATCAAATTTCAAAGGTTGAGCCTTATTATAAATATCAAACCAAACTTGTATCACAGACCATATCAAGCATATTACAGTCTTTGGAACAATATAGCTTTATGATCACCTTGCATTTTATAACCAATTCATCCTATTCTGAAGTCACAATGATCATTTTAACCAATACTTCACATAACACGATGGAATTTTTTTATTTTGAAATAAAATATGCACAATTTAATAATATGCAAACACGTATAATGATGTTCCCTTAACAACATCCTTCGATAATTTGTTTCAAATACCAATTTTCATGCAAATGTTGTTCGAAACTAATATCGATTTTCATAGTATTCATCTGAGACCGAAATCTATTTGCATCATTCATCAAAAATGAATAATACCCATAAGTTTGAAATCCATGAAGACCTCTAAAACATGCTTGAATGACACAGTTCCTGATAGATTCTTCTTTTTATCACAAAATACAAGATTTCCAAAAAAAACGTTTTTATAGAAAAAACAACAAATGGGTAAATTAAAGAACCATGGAAATTATTAACATTGAACCTCTACAAGTTTATCAAGAAAGAAACGACATAGTTTATTGCTTCAAAATCCATCAAGATTCTCCAACTCGAATGAAAACCCCTAAAAAAATTAAAACTCGCAATATATATTTTCCACATATATTTTAGAGCAAATATTGCCATAGTCATTTAAAAACACAATATTAAGTCATTTCCACAATATCATTTTATCAAAACCAAAATCCTTTTACCTTCATTCATTCAAAATGCCAAATAGAAACTTCACTCTATATATGAGTAGAGAAAATGAGCCAACGAAACCCAAAAATTTTAGTGATAGAATCACACCTTCTCCAGATGAATCAACCATGCAATCTTAAAATATTGAAACCTAGTTCGCTAATGAAATGAAAGAACTTCGAATATGAAAACATGCAGAGATATAACCAATGTCGACTCGACACAACCAAAATGAGTCTTAAAACTTGAGAACAAGAGCATCCACAAAGTCAATGACTAAACATACCTCGAGAGGTATAATGATCTAACGTTGAGCTTCCTGGGAGCACACAAATGCCAAAAATGGAGGACCCAAACAGTTCCAACTAGATTTTGATAGAGCTTCGCTATGGCGGTGAAGAAAAATCAAATGACCAACAAAATCGGTGGTAATGAAAAAGGATAGGTTTAAGGCTTGCATTCAATTCTCAAGGTACCTCGAGCCAGGTGCCATAAATATGTTTTAATGCCCACAATCCTAAATTCCCAGTTCATGGTTGATAATGCCACTTGGATTTTTTTCAAATCAAGCAATGTGCCAAGTTAACCACTTCAAAAAATGCCAATTTACATTGTTCACCATAGGAAAAATTAAATTCTATCATATCAACCATGACTTGGTTTTCAAAGCTTCTTAATATCCTTGCATTGTCAATGTATCGAAAGATTTGATCACCATTGATTCAATAATCCACAATCAACAAGAAAATATGTAGCATATGTTTAGATGGAAGTTATATCCTAGAGCCCCTAAAATGTCACCATGATATCATGACATAAATCCAAGAATGTCATCCCATTGAAAAAATTATTGAGCCAACCCATTTTAATGTCACCTAATACAAATTTAGTGCAATCAAATAATGGCAACACTTACCAATACTTTTACTGTAACCATGGAAAGAAGATATACACCAAAATGTGAGCTTGAAATTTGAAAATTGTTAATGTAAGTTGGAACTCAATCGTCATCTTTACTATACTTTGTGATCAACAATATGTAAAGTGCCCATGATAACATCTTATATCAATGTGAACATCAAAAATATTAATGCCGACATGCAAATGTTTCAAAACCACTTTAAACATGAATGATATTGAACTAAAGTTTCAAATTAAATAAAGTGGCCCCCACCATATTTGTAATATTAACAAGAAGGGATAAAGGAGGACACTGTAAATGAACAGAGAAATGCTTCCCCTTTTCTTTTTTAAAAAGGGGGTAGGTAAAATTTGAGACATAACGCAGTCTTCAGTCGAAAGCTATGGAGGTCTTTGAGAAAGGAATAAATTTAATTCTCTTGCCCTAATAACAGAAGATATTGTAAATGACTCTATTTCTCTTACAGAAAAGTCTCCTACAACACTTTGTGTGGGTAAATTCCTATCATTGATAATTTTTTCATTATTTCCTCCAAACCGGTGTAGATATAAACACAACTTTTCTCTATGTAGCAAGTCAATTTTGTTTCTTATGGTTTTTGGATATCATCAATTAATTGATGAAAAAAATAGCTATCTTTTAAATAACTCAGATTCCAGAGACATTCTTCTATTGTTGTCAAAAATTTGGCAAACTTGGAATAGTATGATGTTGTCTAACAAAATTGTGGCCCAATGCAATGAACAACATCCATCTCAAAACTGAAAATCGTTTGCATCTGTTAGAGTTAAGTACTACTATTGTGCATAATTATAGCTTTGTACTGTTCAAAACATCCAAAGGTATTTACAAAAGGATCTGCAAACAACATGGAGCAAGGTGTATACACTAACATGGCTAGACATGATTTCATATTGTATATATTATCAGACAACACATCAGAAAGAATATCTTATTACAATTTCTTTATTGACACATTTATTTGTTACATTTAGGTTCCCCAAGGTTGGTCATACTGCACATGAACATGACTCTTTACATGAATGAAAACATAACAACAATCACAAAACATCTAAAAGAGAAATATGTAATTGGCTATGGTGCTACAAGCATATTTATAACCGTGATCTAAATAATTCTAAGATATTTTCTATAAAGAGAATGTATAGTCGCTACCAACTAAGCTTGCTCGCATTTGAAAATGATGTGGAAACAAAGAGGGAAACATTAAGCATCAAAATCTTGAGAGTGTGCATGGATGTTTTCTTTCTCCACTTGGAAATCTGATGTTTAATGATTACATGGTAAATAAAAGTATGTGATTCATCCTACATGGTGAGTAAAATGATTATGTTATGAAGACAAGTGGATCAGATGTACATTGTAGATTCATTTTTTGAAATAGAATCGTCCAATCAATCTCTAACCTACATATTAAAATAGATTGTTGGAAAATCTAACAAATGTTTTATTAATTTTTATTTTCATATAGGATCATCAAAGAAGATTACGCTAGACTAGAACACTCGGCTACAAATTGCTCCAGTGCACTGAAGAAGGATATCCATATCTTCATTATGATTGTAACCCATGCATTGTTCACAGGGATGTGAAGACTTCAAACATTCTTTTGGATTATAATTTTGACACACATTAGTCAGACTTTGGCATTGCCAAGTGTGTTTCCTCGGCCAAAAATCACACCTCTACATATGTTATGGGTATAATTTGTTGCATTGACCCAAAATATGCAAGAACATCAAGGCTTGATGAGAAATCTGATGTAAACAGTTACGGGATTGCTCTTCTGGAGTTGTTGATGGGAAGGAAGTTGTGGCCAATAACTCAAATCTGCCAAAGTTGGTAAGATTCTTGTTTGTTAATCTTCATTCAAGCTTACACTAGTACATTGTTTAAGTATTTTTAATGTTTGTTGTCTGGAGCAATAAAATGTGGGTGGAATTGTCTTTGACATTGGCTAGTGAACCCAGATTCTATCAAAAGAAGACAACAACACAATCATGGAAACTATTGATACAAAAGTTGTAGCAACCTATAAGGATCTTGGGATTATAAGAAAAAACTTCCAGTTAGCCTTGCTTTGCACCAAGAAATGGCCATCTGTTCAACCCACCATGCATGACATTGCCAGAGTTCTAAAGTCGACGTCGCCAATGCCTCGCTCCTACGCAAATACCTAGTATCCGAACAAACCAACTGACCCCTAGTAATAATTACATGAGGTATTTGGATGGATATGCATATGGTAAGCACAACAATGTTATAGTTAGCATGAGTTGCGCTTCAGATAGGCATTTGTTTGTGATATTTAGTGAGGTGATTTAACAAAACACTTTTTCACTAGGAACGAGACTTGGACGGTGTTGTGATGGAAAAAAGCATCCCTCGAAGTCCTCTCTATCCAACGGTGTTGGCGGTCTACTTTTCTCAATGGTTGAGCCAATTTTCAAGTAAACAATGACCAGTTTTACCTGTTATAGTCCAAAATTTTTCCATATTACTTCAAACCACTCCAAACCCTTAAAATAGAAAAAAATCCCCAAATTACTTTTTGAAAGGGTAAAATTGAGTTTTGGACATTTTTGTTCCTTTTCCACTTGCCCAATAAGATTGTTTTAGTCATTGCTAAATCAATCCACTTCCGATACTTGTAGTAGTACACTCTTCTATGTTACATGCTCGTAAATACTAGTCTCTACTTTGATAACACCTCCACTTGCTACTTTACTCAACACTATTTGTATCCAAAGCGGCAGTCCCATTCAAGAGGCAACAAAGGTATTCATGTTTTTTGCAAATAAAATTTTCCACAAAAGGCGACCACTCCTCATATAAGATTTACAACTATATATGTATGAATTTGTAACACATTTGAAATGTACAGATAGAACCTTTCAATGTAAAGATGATGACAAATTAGTTGTGTTATTTCTTGACTCACAAAGAATATAATAGTGGCACAATGAGTCTTTTGAATGATGTAAACTATAAAATATTGGTTCAATGTATCTCCAGGGTGTAAGACATCGTTTCTCACAAACATTTTTGTTGAATTGTGTCAAGGATTATTTCATTTTCTTTCTCACGGAAGTGACTCATCATTTATATGGAGAATGGAACAATTTACAAGCATAAATTCTACTATCTTTCAGAGTAATAGAATTTGTGATATATTGTTTTTTTAATGATTACTCAAAGTTATAATTTATAATAATAAACACTAGTGAACTTAATGTCGTGTACAATCTAAGAAAACAATACTTGAGTTGTTACAAGGTATATTTCGGGTGAGAACATAATTTTATGGTAAGTTCCACTAAAATAAACATAACACTACTAGCATTTAAGGCCGTGTCAAATTTATAGATTATGTGCATAATAAACATTGAAAGTGTGAGCCTCACTCTTTCAAAGTTTGAGAATCACACTTTGAAAGTGTGAGGCTCACACTTTCAAAGTGCGATGCTAGTACTTTCAAAGTGCGAGGCTCGCACTTTCAAAGTGCAATTCTCAAAATTTGAAAGTGCGTGACTTTGATTTTTTAGACTGCAGGGCTAGCACTATGAAAGTGTGAGATTCTTGGATTTTTCAAAGTCCATGGCTTGCATTTTGAAAGTGTGAACCTAACACTTTGAAAATTTTGAGAGCCTCACACTTACAATATAGTTAGCGATGACTCACCTTACATTAAGGCTCATGACTTATAATAGTTAGCGACTGCTCACCTTAATACAATGGGCTCACCATATAAATAGTTAGTGACCACTCACCTTAAATACAACGGCTCACCATATAAATAGTTAATGACTACTCATGACTTTGAACTTGGATTTTGTAGGAAGTTATTGTTAATTTTTTATTTTTATTAATCCAATGGGCTCATGCCTTATAATAGTTAGCGGTTACTAGCCTTACATACTCTCAACATTGAAAATATAAAATGGTGAAATTGGAATCCAATAATAGCCAAATTGGAATCCAATAATAGTGAAATTGGAACTAGAATAATTCCAATAATGACAATATTGGAATCTTTATTGCTTTAATGGATTCCAATAATAGTAATAATGGAATCCAGTATAGACAAAAATGGAATCCAATATATGCAAAAACGGAGATGGATTTCTTCCAATACTTGAAATACTAGAGTCCATATTTACTGGAATATGTCCAAATTTAGTGAAATAAGTGATATATAGTGATATACACTTAAACTAAATCATCACTCATCCATTCATTAAGTCGTGATACATGCTTCGGCTATAGAGTTCATGCGCATTTTTTATATATGTCGCACTTCATCACTACACATACACAATCATGACAATGCGCTAGACACAACAAACACTACTCGATCATTTCCCGATGACACACTCTCGTTTACGAGATCATTCTAGACTACGAGGGGGCAAAAAAATGAATATCATTGTATATACTTCCATACACTCGGGGGCACGTTGCTCCTACCATTCCATCCATCCACATCATACTACATTGACTTGGGGCATTTACTTTTGCTTGCTAGTGTTTTGCATATTTACTTTACTACACATTTTAGACTGATTTCTTATATGTTGTTATCTATATCATACACACATGCGCATTCACACCTTTGTTTAGTGTGATCGTAGATACAAGACTCTTACACGCACTATGGATGCTCGCCTTCTACCCTTCCTATACTTTTGGTTGTTGGGAGCATCCACACTGCGTCTCATCCGGATGTTATTGTTTCATTTTGTACTTAGCATCTTACATTACTTGAACATACATGCTTTTACATATTGGTTATCGCTCTAACATGCTAACGGGTGTTCCATGTGCAACACTTGTTTTGCAGGATTATATGCTTATATGACTACTTGTTTGTTTGTTTGTACTTATGCATTATTGTTTGCCATTATATATGGGCTTCACCTTATGTTTGAGTGCAAACTTGTTTGTTGTTTCTGAACCATGACGACCTTGATGGAAAATAATGAATGATGAATTGCATTGGATAATCAAAAACAAAGATCACAATAAAATATATACACACATGAGAAGGAAGAGAGAGGGATCCCAATGGACAACTAGGACGTGGAAGGTCACAGGTCACGCGGGAAGGTGAATAGACATGATGTAATATGCCAACATTCCCCCCTTATTACATTGATCTTACAAACATCATATTTCCAGATAATGGACCCCCTTATTCCAAACACAATAAAATGTTTATTACACTCTCTATGTAGCCTTTGCTCACCTTTGAGGTGGCATGCCAACATTTTGGCTTCTTGGTCTTGGTGACACCTTGGTTTTTCCCCACAAGATTACCACAAACCTAGAAGTGACCTGAGCACATCCAACCTTGAGAACACCTCGGTGGTTTCCGGTTTCCCTGGATTACCACAAACCCATATGGTTTTCCGACTACAGGCTCACCACGAACCTAGAGGTGACATTGATGCCTTAACTGTACACTTCGGTGGTTTCTTAGATTTCCATAAACCTTTACATAAGAACCAAGCGCTACTTAGTGCTTTTCGCTCCTCACAATGTCCTTCATTTAGGAGGTACCAAATTGGAAAACGTTCGCACCTTTATTGAACAATACACACACAACGCACACCAAAACCACATCACGAACAAAATACGAACACGAACAAAATTGTCACCAAAGCAAAGGTGTGACCCCGTCATAGGCGACTAAAAAGAGGACGCAAATTGTCCTCCAACCTCCTTGTATCGTCCAAACTCCAATATCATGCTACTTAATTAGCGGATATGGATTTGAGGCTCATTGATTCAAAACAATTTCTACACGTCTCCTGATTTTCTATACATTACACATAGGTCCATTTTTCTCACTAATTTTTGCTTACCTTGATTCGATACATCAAATTTAGGATATAAGATGCATTTTAGATAACATAATTATTTTAACGGCCCACTCTTGGTTGAGCTTATTGAAGAGGGAATGAGAACATAGGTTGGCCTAATAAATAAATAGATTAACTAGTTGCTTCAATTATCCTCTTCTCATCGTCACTACTTTCTTATTTTGCAATTTCTTCAATCAGTTGCACTCATTCGAATGAGGAATTAAAATTTACATATTGATTTGAAAATTGGCTTGAACATCTCGATTCAATACCTTTTCCTTTCAAAACAACCTTTTAACCAAACTGTGTCCCTGGCCGAACCTTCAACACTACCTCTCTTGTAAGAGTTAGTACCTGAATGCTTCGAGAATTACCTGAGTGAAGCTAATGCTTTCATCCAGATGAATGCCATGCTCTAATGCCTATACTTAATGAGAAATGGCACGTCTACTGGTTGAAATGCCAACACACAAGTTCGACAAAGGAAAAACTTGGCGCTAATAGAGAATCTTGCTCCTGGCAGAAATATGAAATGTCTTGCTCAAGCCAATAAAAAAACTATGCTCCAAACAAAGTTTTGCAGGACACGCTTCACAATGCCAAAATAGATTATCTCGGGTCAGATAATGGTTCACGCTGCTCTGTATGTCTGGTAGTTGTCCACGCAAGCCCTCTGGTGTCTGCACGGTTGGTGGTCATTGCCAAATTAAAAGTTAAAACAAAACGCCTGTCAGAGATTTTTGACGTAGGTATTTGGAAGCTACTCCAAGAACATCAAAAGGAAACTCCTACGCACAGGCCGATGGGTAAGAAGAAGCTCTGATACCAATGATGTAAAATAATGAATGATGAATTGCATTGGATAATAAAAAACAAAGATTAAAATCAAATATATACACATGCGAGAAGGAAGAGAGAGGAATCCCAATGGACAACTGGGATGTGGAAGGTCACAGGTCACATGGGAATGTGAATAAACATGATGTAATATGCCAACAAGCCTTGTGTGTCTTACGACATCAGTGAGTGATGTCTCATGTTTGTAACCCACTTTGTGCGGCTTATTTGTTTCTTGTGTGTTTACACTACTGTTCTTGGTAGTTTCTACATTGTTTGCACATTTTACATTTATCTTATTGCATGCATTTATTTTCAGACTAACACTTGTATTTGGCTAGCCATCCTTATTTGTGTGCACCTTGGTTTCTACCAAGTGCATTCCCTTCCCTTTGCAGGGTAGAGTTACAACGTACATGTGGTTGGTTCTCTTTTGGAGCCGCATTCTCCTATCAGCCGATGTCGCATGTGCCCCGAAAGAGGGGGGCATCATTGAGGGTTTTACATACTAACCCAACATATTAACACGAGTTCACCACATACAACAAGTGGGTTTAGACCAGTCTACGAACCCCATACACAACAGATTTTATAGTATATGGTGTCCTTAGCATTTATGGGAAGCAGTTACTCGCTTGGAGGTTATAGTGGTTGTGCCTCTCTACACTACTTCAGCCAGTGGCGTCGGATCGCCCAAAAAACCAAGACAATACAAAGATCTCTTCATACACATTTCAATAGAATCGATTCTACATTTGGAGGACACAAAGCATTTTCTCTCTACACTTCTTCACCAGGGTGGCGTCAGTTGCTGAAAAACTTGCAACAAGACATGATATCCTTATACACCCTTTTTCTTGACATGGATCAGGTGCACATGTTCTATTTACACTTTCCTTTTAGTGTATTTTACATTTGGGTACTTTACACATTTTTACACACATTCGTATTTTACACAATGTTTTTACATACATACATATTTGACTACTTGATCATTTTCTCCTTGTAGGTTCGGTCGTATGAGAAACAAATAGTCAAATTGGGGGCAAAAACAACAATAATAACAATGATGGCACATGCTTTACTAACCATGCAGGGTACACTATACACTACAACAACTACACACACGTTACACCATAGGTTCACTCTCAACACTTTTTCTATGCGTATTTTTCATCTATAGTTTCCACACTCCCCCATCTTTTTATCATTCCACGCTTTTGTCTAGTCCTTTGGTAGGTTTTCTACTACACTTTACATGGACACCAGATACGCATCTCTATCTACTTTATGTTACTGAGCTTTCCGCTCACCAACATAAAGTGGGGGAAAAATGTAGTCACAAAATCATGCACTTTAGACATTATTTAGCTCGGTCTTATACTACTATTTAGAAGGTTCTTAAGTGAAGAAAGTATTAATTAATCCCATCTTTTAGCCATCTTGTTTTACTTTTTATTTTGTCATTTCCGCACATTTTTACATACATGCCTAGCTATTTCGGAAATGTCCTATCATTTTAGTTAAACTCAGGGCACCCAGTGCCTATCTTGGGTGCCCTAGTCCCATTTGAGGCGCCCGATCCTTGTTTTACTTTCCCGCCTCTTTTTGGACTCTTTCTAGCTATTTTTCATCCTTATCTTTTTCCTAGTTAGTCATGTTAGGATTAATTATGAAATTAGATCAAGAGAACCCTATAAATATAAAGTTATGAGATCATAATGAGGGTCCTAGTGTCACATACTACTATCACTCCATCTAGATTCGCATCCATTGCATAACTTGCATCCACATAGTGTCATGCATCAAGGCTAGGAGATCTGAATCAACACACACAACATAGGGGGATTCTATTCTATTCCATGCACACATACTATTACATTTTCTATAGCTATTATTGCTCGCTAGTTCACAAAGTGTGACTGACACTAGAGCACTTAGGGCACGACATGAACACACACTAGAACTACATTTGGGTCCGAAATGTAGTGCGGTTGCTTAGTTTAATAAGCTCACTCATTGTTGGCAAATGAGGTCAATCCGACCCATTCATTTTTCATATTTTATTTTAGGGTTTTTTATACTTATGTGTCTTTTGTAGTTCATTCTTTCATCCTACATTATTTGATACATCCAACGCAATTCAGTAGATCTAGTGTGATAGACATGAAATATTCCATATTACCTTGTGACCCTACAAAAATCAGATTCGAGCTTTACAGAGAGCATGGCGGTTATTTTGTAGACCAAGGCACCCCGAGGCGCCCCAGTACCCTCCTGGGTGCTCCAACTGCTCGAGATCCTCTAGATACGGCCTTTACGGGACTTTTGTATAGTCATTCCTACCTCTGGAATCCACAGTCAGAATTGTGACACCTTGTGAAAATCTTCGACAATTAGCTAAGTCCTTTCCTTTTACATCTTTGCATACTTAGGGTTTTATTTCATTTGGTATAATTATTTAAAATCATTCCATATTGTTTTAGCTGTATTTTACAGTTTTAGTCCTCCTATATTAGATTAACTATTGTTATACTTTCCCATAGTTTAGTTAATTTTAGTTAATCAATAGGAATCCCCTAAGGAGTGCCTTCCATTTGACTTCCCAAGCTTGAAATTGAAGGATAACTACCATGTCCTTTGGCTAATTTTTGGAAAGTTAGGCGTGACCTAATGGTAAGGGTCTATGAATAACACACATGGGGTCGCAGGATCGATCTCCACTCTCCACGTTGTGTTTTTCTAAGGATTCGTTTTTATTTTCTAAGGGATTAAATCTCACATTGTTTGCACACCCAAAAAACAAAGTCTTTAAATAGGATTTAGGCTATACACTAATCCATGGTACAAGCCACTCTTTGCATTGGTTGTTTGATTAATGCATTGAATGTGTGTAACTCAGATATGAACTCAATGATGGAAAATGTTGACTCGGTTGGTGCTAGAAGATTCAAATGAACTGTGTTTACTTTTTGTTAGATTAGTTGAAAAATGTTGTTTATTTCACTAAGTTAGACTTGATAAGTGGTTATCACCAAGTTAGGATAAGTGAAGGTGATATTTGGAAAACTGCTTTTAAAACTAAGCAAGGTTTGTTTGAGTGGCTTGTTATGCCCTTTGGGCTTTGTAATGCACCTACCACCTTTATGTGGGTTATGAATGATGTATTTAGGCCATTCATAGATGATTTTGTTATATTCTACTTAGATGATATTTTGATCTTCAATAAAATTTGGGAAGATCATATTGAACACATTAAGAAAGTCTTGGAAACTTTGTGAAAAGAGAAATTATACTTGAATATGTCAAAATGTGAATTTGGTAAAAATCTTTTATTTTCTTAGGCTTTTTAATAGGAGGTGGTGAATTAATTTTTGATCGCTCTAAAGTTGAAGCCATAATGAAATGGCATAATCCTAATAACATAATTGAAGTTAGAATATTCTTTGGGGATTCCATAGCCATTGAACTTTGACTTGAACATTTTGAACCGATCTCTGGACTATACTTTTAAGCTAGTTTTTCCTCGCTTCAAATGATATGTGGTTAACATTCAAATTGGAAACTTGCGATCCCAAAAACAATGTTAAAATATTCTTGATCAACTATCCCGATACCAAATTTGATCCAAAGTTCTCGACTTATGAAAACTCACTAATTCACCAATTTCGAGATCTTATGCTCGTATTTCTCAATTTCCATAATTTCCCATAAATATGTAAAAAGTTGGATTAAATATTAAAATCACATTCAATACTAACTTAAAAATTAGGATTATACTTCATTTGGGTTATTTTAATAATCCTAATGTTTATTTAGATGTGTGTAGGTTTATTCCCATATGAATTTTTTAATTCATATATTTAGGGAATATGTGAGGTGTCACACCTCTTTTGTCTTCTCATGGAGAGAATCTTGGAGTTTCGTGTCACATATAACTCCTCTTACACTTGTTACACACTTCCCCCTCACCTCATGGGGATTAGGGACACTAGGCACATACTAAGAAGGTTTGCATAGGTAATGATGGAGTTATTTTGTAACTCCTTTTGGCTCTTTTATTCTATTTAAAGAGCTCTCTCCTATCCTCTCTCATTTTTTTGGAAAAAGGGTAAAGTGGGGGTTTAGGTAGGACCCACATCCTTTTACAAGGGCCACAAAATCCAGATAGGACAATGAAGTAGTAAAGTGAAGAAGCCCAAAGGCAAAGTGAGAAAAGGACCAAAAAGGTCCAAAGAAAGAAGAAAAGAAGCAAACAAAACCAAAAGAAAAAAGAGGAGCTGCTGCAGGTCCACTTACAACAGAATGTTGCATGGAAAAAAGGAGAAAGAAGAAACACCAAGTAGAAACAAATGCCACTAGTAGCAGCGGTGAGGAGATAAAGGAGAAGAAACAATTAACCCTGAAATGGCGGCAAGATCGAAGAGAAAGAGGAGAAACAAGAAAACAAAAAGAGGAAAGAAATATAGGTCAATGCCTTCCCTTTTTCTTTTTCTTTGACTGGAATATATGCCATTTGTCCTGCAGAATAATCTATGTAATAAGAGTATTGATGATCTGTAAACTCTTCAACTTTGGAATTATCCACAGAAACACAAATAAACACTGCTATTCTACTTTCTATTAGAAAATAACAGAGATAGCTAGTGAATGAATTATGCTTATGCTTAGAATCCACAATTGCATGAAAGGAAATAATTTAAGCTCATAAACACCAACAAGTTTTATCCTGAAACCTCTAGAGGAGGAAAAACCAATCGGGAAGGGAAATTGCTCTTTCTTCCCACTTTTATTGGCCAATTCAAAATAACAAGTACATAATTTACAATAAGTATGAAAGAGAAGTAGATAATATCTCACACTTCCTCCCAAATACTTGCTTTCTGTCTCAACAAATTCCAGTGCTAAGAACTTCTTGCTCACTTGCTTTCATGCTTCGATGATCCTATTCTCTTCTACAAACATGTATTTATAGCCTCTCCCATGTCCTCCCGTGCACTGGAGAATGGGAAAGGTCATGGAGGAGAAGAGATACGAACAACTGTCCAAATTTTGGGTTGTTTGTTTCATATTTTCATTTTATGTCCGAAAGAACCAGGGACCTCTCACCCGATGTAGGGTGGCAGTCCTGGACCGCCACCTTGGTTGGGCGGTGGTTCTGTAACTACCACTCCGCACATAGAGCGGTGGTCATGTTACTAAAAAGACAGAACCTTCGTGTTTCATTTTTCCTTCTTCATGTTTGTTTTGATGAAGTAGATTCATTTGGATCCCTATGGATCAAACCTCCCCTGCTTAGGAGGCTTTTGGTCCCACAAAATATTAGTGGGGGATTAGATGAGGAAATAATTCCCTCACTTGCTCCTTTAAGTACCACCAGGCCTGCCTTGGTGTCTTTCCTTTCAGTCCAATCTACCAAGACTCTTGCGGACCTCTCCTTGTCTCTCTGACCTTCTGCTACAACACTACATCCTCCTCCAATTCACCTCGTGAGTCTAAGACACAATCCTCAATGGAAGGTAGCAATTGTAGTCCTTCATCTTCATCTAGCATGGATGGCTCATATAGGTGCAAGTTCTCATAGTTTACTACAGAGTACATCCTCATAAATGGTGGCAAGTCAAGTCAAAAGCATTTTCTCCAACCTGCTCCAATATGGTGAAGGGCCCATATCGTAGTGGCTTGAGTTTTTGTGCTTGACCTTGTAATCTCTCCTTGCTCAAGTAAAGCCAAACTCTATCTCCAACATGTAACTTATGTTCTCTCCTATGCTGATCATGCCTAGCTTTGTACTTGGCTTGAGATTTCTCTAGTTGTTCTTTGACTTTGAGATGGATTTTCCGGATCCTCTCAATGAATTTTTTTTCTCTAGTCACCTCTGTGTCTCGTGTCTCCTCCTCATCATGCTTCCCAACTACTATGTCTAGCAGATTTGTAGGTAGATATCCCAAGCATGCTTCAAATGGTGACTTCATAGTGGATGTGTGTACTGCCCGGTTATAGGAATGTTGAATGTAGGCTAAGGACTCATCCCAAGTCCTTGGATATTTGTTATTATACCCTCTAATTAGTTGTACCAAAGTCTTGTTTACCACCTCTATCTGTCCATCTGTCTGTGGATGGAAAGTTGTGCTCCTCTATAACCTGGTATCCATCTTGTCCCACAAAGTAGTCCAAAACTTCCCAAGAACCTGGAATCCCTATCAGAAACAATAGACTTTGGAAAACCAAAATGCACCCATACATTAGCAAAGAAAAGATTTGCTGCCTCATGTGCTTTTACTATCTTTTTACTATCTTCTTGAATCTATCAACAACAACATATATAGTCATGGCCATGTTTAGACGTAGGTAATCCTCCTACAAAATCCATAGAAATGTCCTCCCATGGATGAGTAGGTATTGGAAAAGGCATATACAAACCCTCCTTCCTAGTCTTAGGCTTGCTAGTACAACAAAGTTTACATCCCCGTATAAATTTTGATACTTCTTCTTGCATATTGGGCCAATACACATACCTTTGCAAGTGGGCTAGGGTCTTACCAACACCGAAATGTCCCACTACTTTCGAGGTATGTGCTTCCCTCATCAATATAATTCTTTCTTATTTTGGCACGCAAAGCTTCCCCCATTGGTAGAGTAGCCCATCTTTGAGATAACAATCTTCAATCCACTGTCCTTTCAACGCCCTTGGGACTGCAACTGCTGAAATGTCACCCCAAAGTCTTTGTCCTGGGCATATGCCTCTCCGTAAGCTTCCTTCGTGAAGGGCTCAATCTGAGAGATAGTGGCCAAATAGGAAAACTTCTCTTGTGTGGGTGGCCTAGACAACATGTCTGCCACCAATTTTGTACTACCCTTCTTGTATTTGATCACCAGATGGAACTGTTGAAGGAACCCCATCCATTTATAGTTCCTTGCCTGCTATAATTTAGACTTGTGCTTGCAAATACTAGAGAGGTTTGTGGTCAGTGTGCACAATAGTTTCTTTACCTAACAAATAATGCTTCCATTTTTAATTGCATGAACTAGTGCATACATTTCCTTATCATATACTGAATATCCTTTAACTACTGAAGTGAAATTTTCATAATGATAACATACGAGTTTACCTCCTTGAAGCAACATTGCGCCCATGGCGTAATCACCATCTATCTCTACTTCAAAAGGTTGCTGCAAATTAGGAAGAGCAAGTACTAGAGCATGACTAATCTTATATTTCAATAACTCAAAGGATTTTTCTTGTTCCTTACCCTAGTCAAAACCCTTACTCTTTGCGGCCACTGTGTGTAGAGGTGTTGCAATCGCGGAGAAACCCGGAATGAACTTCCGCATGTACTGTACTGCTCCCATAAAACTCCTAGTCTCAATGGCTCTGTTGGTGTTGGCCAGTTGGTGATGGCTTCCACCTTCTTTGGATCCACTCATAGTTCTCCTCCTCCAACCACATGCCCAAGATAGACAAGTGATTGTTTAGCAAACTCACATTTCTTCATATTACAAAGTAGTTTTTTCTCCCTGAGAACTTGCAAGACTTATTGTAAATGGGTTAGATGTTCTTCCCATGTGGCACTAAAAATTAGAATATCATCTAGATATACAATGACACATGAATCTATGAAATCCCGCAATACATCATTCATCAATCTCATAAATGTAGTAGGTGCATTACATAACCCAAAAGGAAGTACTAACCATTCATACAAACCCTATTTTTTTTTAAGGAAGTCTTCCATATATCCTCCTCCTTCATTCTAACTTGGTGATAACTTGGACTTGAGATCCAACTTCATGAAGAATTTGGCATGTTGAAGCTGGTCCAAGAGATCATCTATGCGGGGAAGTGGATATCTGTTCTTTATGGTGATCTTGTTCAAAGTGCGGTAGTTGATGCACATTCTCCAAGAACCATCCTTCTTTGGCACCATCACAATAGGTGAACCACATGGTGAGGTGCTTGAACATATCACCCCTTGGTCTAGTAGTTCCTGGATTTATTTCTTTACTTCAGTACTCTCGAGAAAGGATTGCTATATAACCCGATGTTCGGTAGATGGGACTCTGGCAATAGCTGAATCTCATGCTCTACTTCCCGTTTTGGTGGTAACCCATTAGGAGCCTGAAAAACTTCCTAAAAGGACTGAATAATACTATCTAAATCATGCTTTCCCTGGTTATAAATCTCTAAAACTTCTACCCCATCTTGTTTATCCTTTAACAAAAGTAAACAAAACTGATTATGATTTGCCTGAATAAGTCGTTTTTCTTAGTTAGCATTCACCATAGTAACTTGTGTCTTACATTGGTGTGCCTGGATGTTGTAGTTGATCCCATCCTTAACCCATTAGTCTTGGTTTTCTTTCTCATAAATATAGCATCCCTGATATACAAGTAAGGACTCCCAAATACAACATCAAAAGCATCAAGTGGAATAACGTTAGCTTCCAAAACATCAATATACTAGGAGTTTATCCCAAACTTGACCTTACATCTTCTTGTTACCTGAATTTCAACACCCTTCTTCACCCAACCCAAAGGATAAGGGTGTGGATGCTCGTAAGTCTCAATACCAAGCTTCTTTACAAAGCCTTGAAATCGGGTTAGATCGAGAACCGATATCAAACAAAGTATTTACCTTAGTTCTCTTGATCTAGATTTTTATCTAGAATAGTCTACCCATCTCCTCTTCCTGGCTACCATTTATCAAGCAAATCCACATCTACTTGTCCTTCAAAGCTTTTAATATCAAATTTCGTCTCAACTTTAAAAGGAGTATGATTGGATTTTACCTTTTCTCTTGTGTTTGAAGTCTCTTCTTCATGCTCTTCCCCATAACTTTCCTCATGGTGGCTCCTTCCTATGCCAAAATTTTCAGCTAAGCCTTGAACCACTGATTCCATGGAGTCTTGTTTGACAGAAGTTGTCTTATGTAAATCAGCAAGCTCTTCTTGCCTTCTAAACATCCTATCCATCATGGTCTCCAACATCTCGATTCTACGAACCAAGTTCTCTTCCTCCATTTGTCCCCGAATTCTTTGTTTCCACTTCTTTGTAGAAATTTATGGATCGCAAGGTAAAGCCTCTTTACCTTTAGATCTCATCACTATCATACAAATCCAAGAACGAATACCACAGTTCTGGATAATTGTTAGCTTTGATACCAAAATGATCTATAAACTATTCAACTTTGGAATCATCCACATAAACACAAATAAACGTTGTTATTCTACTTTCTATTAGAAAATGACAGAGATAGCTAGTGAATGAATTATGCTTATGCTTAGAATCCACAATTACAGGAAAGGAAATAATTTAAGCTCATAAACACCAACAAGTTTTATCCTAGAAACCTCCAAGAGGAGGAAAAACCAATCGGGAAGGGCAATTGCTCTTTCTTCCCACTTTTATTGGCCAATTCAAAATAACAAGTACAAAATTTACAATAAGTATGAAAGAGAAGTAGATAATATCTCACACTTCCTCCCAAATACTTGTTTGCTTTGTCTCAACACTCCTTTCTTCTACAAAACACAATTTCAGCACTAAGAACTTCTTGCTCACTTGCTTTCATGCTTCGATGATCCTATTATCTTCTACAAACATATATTTATAGTCTTTCCCATGTCCTCCTGTGCACTGGAGAATGGGAAAGGTCATTGAGGAGAAGAGATACGAACAACTGTCCAAATTCTAGGTTGTTCGTTTCATATTTTCATTTTTGTCCGAAAGAGCTAGGATCGGCACCCTGGTTGGGTGGCAGTTCTGTAACCGCCGCTCTGCATAGAGCGGTGGTCCTGTTACTAAAAAGACAGAACCTCTGTGTTTCATTTTTCCTTCTTCGTGTTGATTATTTTGATGAAGTAGATTCATTTTGGATCCCTATGGATCAATTGAACTCCATGAAGTTCGAGGATGAAGAACCCTCAAGAGGATGGGTGCTCTCCTTATTTGAGTCGGGGTGATCGGACTCATGCGGTCGTTTAAGTGCCTGAGATGGTCCATCCAAAGAGGGAGTAATAGCTAGTGACTGCCCACCCTCGGGGAGGGGTTGAATCAAGAGAAGCTACGAGATGAAGGAGTAGTAGTTGCGGCAATTGGAGCGAGAGGTTGTAGAATCACAAGATTTTCGAGTCATTGTTTGACATTCACTTTATCGCATCAAATTCTTCTTCTATATCTAGTGGAGTCCAATGCTTGGGGATAGAACCTTTTTTCGAGGAGCTTGGGATTTCTTCGAGGGTAGGCTGCGTGGAGGTGACCCATTGCCCTAAAAACCCGACATCCCCGAAGGCAATATTTTCATAATCAATAATTTGTGGATAAATAGTGTCTCCCATCTTGAGTGTCACTTGATCCAAAGCCCTTCTTTGAGATCAACTTCCACGAAGATCCTAACATAAGTTAGCAGACCACTCTGCGGCCATTTCCTGTCTGCTTTGATGAATCTCCCAAGAAGGTTACCGATTTCTTCCACTGCAAAGGCAAAGTGAAGAGGAAGATTGGGCAAACGCACCCAAATTAGAACCCTTGTGATGGAGAAGGTATTTGGGTCAATGTCGGAAGCCATGAAGCTCCTATCCTCTCTCATTATTAGAATTTATTCTTCATATTTTATTTTTTTATCTTCTTACTCTCTCTTCTAAAAGATTGTAATCCGGAGAATAGTGTTAGAGCCTTCTTAATACATGTGAGGTTTTCTTCTATTAATTCACTTTCCTACTTACCAATTTGTGTCTCAACACTTTTCATGGTTTGACTTATTTTGTGAGGTAATATTTTACCTTTTTGTGTTTATTTACTTATTGTTTCAACGTTATTTTTAAAAACTTTGGTAGATTATTCTTTCATGGTAGAGTAGCGTTTTATTAACGTTTGAAACTAAGTATTTTGTAGTTGAAGTAAGAAAATTTATTGGTTTTGAAACATTTTTACAAGGGTTCAATACCCTTGCAAAACAATTTTTTTGTGTCTTTTTATAACCATATATTATTCTTGTATTTTTTTCTTGCAATCTAACATTATGCATGTTTTGCTTCATTATACAAACTTGTTGGATGCTCTTTCAAATCAATGTAAATCCACTATTTTACTTTTGTATTCTTTCTATTTTATTTACATTTATTTGCAAAAACAAAACAAAACAAAATAAAATAAATTCATACATTTCATTCTATTTTAGATCTACTTAAATCTTTTATACTCTAATTTTTTTTATTTATTTGAAAAATAAATAAGAAATAATCAATTTTGTTTGGTTTTTTAAAACTCATTTTTGCTTAAAATATGGTATAGAAAATTGATCATAAATTTTAATGGGTTTTTGCATTTCTATGTTAGGAAAATGTTGTTAATATTGTAGCCTAACCCAGTCATGGTTTAAGAGAAAAATGTAAATTTGTAAGTTGTTCTAAATTGTTAATACACATTTTTAAATTAAAATTCCTTTTCGAAAATACTTCATAACTTATATTTTTCAATCTGGTTTTCTTAGAATTTTTGGGTTTGTTCTTTTATATGTTAGGTAAATTTTGGTAATTTTTACACTAACCTAGAGTAGAGTTTATGAGATAACATTTTTAAAAAAATTCATCAAACGAAAAATAAACAAACATTTATTGTGTTTCATGTTTTTTTCAAAAATCTTTTTATTAGCATTTTTTTTTTTCATTTCCTCTTAAGTGCATAAGATTGTTGTATGTTTTTTTATTTCCTTGGTGTCGGATTTGTTCTTTTTATTACCCAAATTTAAACTCTCTTCTTCAAATAAGCATTTATGGAAATCACATATTGCGATACATCTTTACTTTTAAATATTTGGTTAAAATTGTAGAGGGAAAAGAAACTAGACCCGATGAAAAGGCCTCTCTTGGAGGCCATGAAAAGTGACAATTTAAAAATGAGGAGGCCTTCGAGTTTATTGATATGACAATGTCCCCCAAACCTCATGTGCATATTGAAAGTTTTATTACGTGGCTAGTGCTTGGTCTAACATTAAAGATGTATATGATGTTGTGAATGAATCTCAAAAAATTCAAGTTCAAGATCAAATTTCAGATTTAAAATATATTGATTTCAAAACTATGGATGATCTTTTTACTAAAATTCATTCTTTAAAATCACAATTAAATGGTTTATGTGTTAAACTTTCAGATTTGAATTTAATTCATACTATTATGAAAAAGAGTTTACCTAGGCCTTTTCAACAATTTATTACAAATATTCACTCTCAACTTGCTATTCCTACTTTAGCAACTCAGTTGAAGTTTGATCTTTTTGTAATTTGTTACGTCAAGAAGAACAAAAATTACTTCAGTTTGGTAGTCTTAAGGCAAATGAACATGCTTTTGTTTCTCAACACCATCATAAGAATTGTCGTAACAATGATCATTCTAATCTCAACCACAAATATGACAACAATGAAAATAAGTCAACCTCTAACCCTAAGAGTTATCTTTTTGTACTTATTGTCATAAAGATGGTCATGATGAAGATCATTGCTTTCACAAAAAAGCGTGATATTAAAAATGGAAAGAAACTTGAAAACACTAATGCTAGTGCTAGTAACAAGACTCAATTTTTTCAAAAGTCTAACACTATGGCTGCTTTTACTTTTTCCTTGTGTTCTTCTTCTCCTATTGAATGGATTGTTGATTTTGGTGCTACTCAACATATGACATCTAATGTTGATTTATTTACTACTTTAGAGTCAGATCATTTTAATAATCAAGTTAAGTCTTGCAAATCATGCTTCATGCAATGTAGAAGCAATTGGTAATGTTAGTATTCCTAATGGTGAATTACATGATGTTTTGTTTGTTCCTAATTTAAAGTTAAATCTACTTTTTGTTCCTCAATTATGCAAATAGGATTACAATGTAATTTTTTCAAAATACTTGTTATGTTTTCTCAACAAAGACAAACTTTGAAGTTTTTGGTACAACTCTTTTAGATAAAGATGATTTGTTTAAATTTATTGAAATATCTTCCCCTTCTTCTAGTCATGTTTTAGTTGCGTCTGTTGATGGTAAAGGTTATATTAATTACCAAAGCACCTGCAACTATGCATAAACTAGACATGGTGTATGGATTGCCTAAATTTCCTACATCTAATTTTGTTTGTATTAGATGTATGGCTAGTAAAATTCGTAGGGAATCTTTCCTAAGTGAAAAATTGCATCTTTATCATAGTGATCTTTTAGGTGAAATGTAAACTCCTATTAATGGTGCTAGATATGCTCTTACTTTTGTAGATGATTGCACTAGGAAGGTTTTTATTTTTAGAAAACTAAAGATCAAGTTTTGGATATCTTTATTGTTTTTCATGTCTTTATTGAAAAACAATCCAATTGTTCTTTATGTACCATACACACGATAATGGTACTTGAATATGTCAATTATGATTTTCTTACATGTTGTAAACAACATGGTATTAAATATGAAAAAATATTTCTTACACACCTAAGGAAAATGGTGTTGTTGTACGTAAACATAGGACTATAATTGAAATGGTTAGGTGTATGTTACATGCTAAAAATATGCATTATAAGTTTTGGGTTGAAGCTATGAATTGTGTTGTTTATATTATTAATAGGACTCACTAAATTTGACTTAAATATTACTCTGAAGAAGCTTGGAGTGGTAGAAAACCTAATTTAAAGCATTTACGTGTCTTTGGTTGTGAAGCTTTTGTTCATATTCCAAAATAAAAATAAAAAAGTTAGATTCTAAATCAAACACACTTATATTTTTTGGCTATGATGAACAATCTAAGGCTTATAGGGTTTATGATCCTTAAACTAACAAAATCAAGATTAAAAGAGATGTTAGAGTTCTAAAAATGATGGTTGATTGTTCTAGTACTTATGATTCCATTGATATTAATAATGCCTCTTTTCCTTTTGATTCAAGTAATGATCAAGAAAATTTGCATCTTTGGTGTTAATACTTAGTCTTCCCTCTCCTTCTTCTAGTCTTTCTCCACCTAAGCCTATGTTTAACTGGGAAAAAACCACTATAAAAGCATATGGAGTTGATGTCGAATGTTAAAGATTCTCGTAGAACTAGCAAACAATTTCACAACTATACTTATATTTTTGGCTATAACAATTGAACTTCCTAATTAAGGTTTAGACATCTTGTTCAACTAACCACAATTGTTTAGACATCTTGTTCAATTACCTCACCAAGGTTTCACAAAATGATGAAAAGAAAGAGAGAAATAGGGTCTCCTAGTGAGAGATCCCTTGAAGCTTGAAAACATATGTTGGAACTTCATTAATAAGAACACAAAATGGGTATGTAGAAATGAAACCGTAAATGAACCATATCAAGGTCTCGGAGAGAATCCAAATTTTATCATGACTTATATAAGAATGCTCCAAGTTACCCTATCATTGGAGTTATTCATGTTAAGATTAGTACTCATACCAACATTCTACCTATGATTAATAGAATGTACATCCTTATGTGTTATATTGATTCCATTCAAGATCTGCTTCTCCATAATGAATCCACTATGTTCATGTGAGATTATAGTTTGCAAATGCTTCTTTAGTCTTCTAGCCAACACATTAGTTTTAAGCTCTCGGAAAAGATATTACATAAATAAACTGAATAATAGGCATCAAATAAGTCAACATTCGTTTTTTAATGAGAGTATGGAAAGTCAAGTTTCACACTCTAAAAAAAAATCCATTTTGCACGCTTCCACCATATCCACACATATTTACATACTACATGCCAAAATGTTTCAAAGAATCCAACCTAGAATCCGTCCAACCTACGGTGTTTTATTCCATTCCATTGTATGCACCATTTGGTGATTTTATTCTTCAATTATCAATTTCATCGGTTCCACTTTATCCTCAACAAAAATTAACTTTGGATTATTTTACAAAACGTCATTGTGGACTTTGCTATAATCCTCTTTTTCTCTTGACAATAGATCTTTGTAAAATTTTGCATAGTATTTCTTTGATTACCTTTTTTATTTTTTTGCTATTCTTCCAAAAACTGATGTAATTTTATCAATTTTATTGACCTTTCTCCTTGCAATTGTTTAAAAATGAAAGAACTTTGTGTTTTTGTCTCCTTATATTAACTAGTTCACCCTATATTTTTAGTTCCAATGGGTTTGTTCTATTCTCAAGATATTGTATTCGCATCCTCAATTCCTTTTCTTTTTCCAAACTCTCCTCATTTACCTCTCTTTCCATTATACGTTTGTGAATCTTCTTAAACCTATTTCTATAAGAAATAGGTTCCCAAAATTTTCCTTATTCTATTAGCATACCTTGGTCTTCACATTCTTAAACTTTTGAATAAGGACAAGTATTTTACATCCTCTTTCTTGTATTATCCATCATTTTTGAGGTTGCATTTGTCGATAGGAATATATGTCATTGTGTTTGCTTTGATTATTTCGTTGACTCGCCCAACGGAAGCGGCATAAAAATTGCAACATTAAAGAGATAATCTATTGAAAAAATATCTTCATTTTCATTTGAGAGGGTATTTCCCTCATATATTGTGGGTATTTGGGGTTTTGAGTACTTATAGATTAAGAGTACATAATGGAGACAAAATGGGAAAAAGGGAGGTAGGAAAGAAAGGAGGAACCATGCAATGAGAATTAATGTAGAGAATTTCCCAAATGCCTCAAGGTAAATAAAGGATAAAATCCTCTCTCACATGAAGATCAAAACACAAACAATTGCACATAAGATAAAAACTACCCAAAAGCACAAAGACTTTACCACACCTAGATTGTATAGGTATGGCACAAATAACACTTATAGAGATATACATCACAAAGCCTACAATATCAAAGTATGACATAAAACATAGATAAATGGAGGTATTAGTGACATCGTTCATTAAGTAAAAAACAAAGTATAATTTCATGATTGAAGAACATTAACAACACAAAATGATTCTCATTCCACTTGCTTGCATGCTTTTATCCATCAAACCAAAGAAGTATGGACACACAATTACATAATATTGTCTCTAAATTTGAGAGAAAGAGAGTCTCTTTATTAGCGGAATGAGGTATGTATCCCTCTAAAGGACTCTAAAGGATTCTTGCACATCTTGTAGCATGCCATCTTCCACTCATATCAACTCTTCATTTCATTTATCTTGATCACTACATGAGTAGGTTCGGAAAATCTATTTTTTTCAATAGGTTCCTTTTATTTAGGGGTGAATTTTTGTTAGATTATGGTAAAATAACTTGAAAACCATCTTCCCACAAAAGTTCAAGTGGTTGGTCATGTTTAGGAATACTTTATTCATATTTGTTCATTAAAAATGGAGAAGAGTAGAAAATTCATTGATAGCATCTCAACTTTTTGTTAAGGAGATAAGAACAATTAGTGAGGTCTTACTAAAGTATAGTGTTGCATGTCATACATTGGCTTGCATTCACTTCAGAAAAATGCACATTCTTTTGAAAGAAGCCAACTTTTACCATGGGAAATCAAGAACAATTAGTGATATCCTATTAAAGTGGAGTGTTGCATATCATAAATTGGCTTGCATTCCCTTGAAAAGAATGCATGTTTGTCTTAAAGAAGTCGTAGAATACAAAATTCATCATGCTAAAATCTATTAATGATATGTTTCCTATCTAACTATTAAACCTAAGACCCATAGTTACACTATCACCAATGGTTGAAATTGAACATCATACCCTTCACCTCATGTTTCTTATAGGTAGTATCTATGCTCCAATGATCAAACCTCAATGACATCTCTTTTCTATAGGTTATCAAGAATAATTAGAGAGGTTCTATTAAAGTAGAGTGTTACATGTCAAACATTATCTTGCATTTTCTTTAGGAGAATACACCTTTTTTCTCAAAGAAATCATCGACTAGGAAATTAATTACAAAATCTCTTAATCACCTAAAACCCACAATTACAATGTCACTATTTGTTTAAACTCAACATCATACCCTTGACTTCATGTTTTTGTCAACATTATCTACTATTCAATTATCAAGCCTTGATGACATCTCAACATTTTGATGTGGGAGCTCAAGAACAAATAGTGAGGAATTACTAAAGTAGAGTGTTGCATGTCACACATTACCTTGCTTTTGTGGTAGCAAAATGCACATTTTCTCAAAGAATCCAATTTTTGCTATGGGATATAAAAAAATAGTGATGTCTTACTAAAGTAGAGTGTTGCATGTCACACATTGACTTGCATTTGATTCAAAAAAATGCACATTTTTCTCAAAGAAACCATAAACTAGGGAATTTACTTTAGCAAAATATCTTGATCATATGTTTCTTACGAAACTATTATAGCTAAAACCCACAATTATATTTTCACCCCTAGCTTAAATTTTAAACTAAGCATCATACCCTTGACCTCATGTTGCTTGTAAGCATTACCTTTGCTCCAATTAACAAAACTTGAGAAATATAACCTCGGGTATTATCATCCTGTCCTTGTTTTGTGAACTATCCCATAGAAGGCAAACCTTTTGATCCAATATCATAAAGATTCCATTTAGGCATATTGGGTGGGATTTAGCTTTCTTACTTTTGAGCGCATTGGATTGCATACACTTTGATGTTATTAAACCAATCAATCCTTACTCTCAACAAACCAAACCAATAATATAGAAATAAGCTGCAGTAGTCATAAAACTGAAATATATGTTCAATGTCTCGATTTATATAAGCATTAGCCAAACTTCCCTCTCACGAATCTCGGATAAAAATAAGAACCCACATTATTATATTATGTATCTTTTTCAATCATAAACGAACCATTTAACAATTTTTCAAGAATTAATTATTGAAAAGTTAAAAAGAAAAAAATTCCTACATGAAGAGTAAACAAATTTTAATTAGAGGATTCACACAAATTCACCTAGTGAAAAAATCAACATTAACAGGTTTATCATATTCGATAAAAATCATAAAATTATCTTGAAATTAAATTCAACCATAATCAAATTGAGTGTTTCATTATTGCAAAAATTAGGTCTTTTTGAGGTCAATACACAAGTTCTTCATGTGATCCATAGTCGTGTGCACGTAGCTTTGTAATTGTGTTGTAAGGATGTGCAATAAAAGAGCTCGTACCTATTAACAAGGATAATAGACGTAAGAATTATTAGATTTAATTTTATTTGAGTCCTCTTCGCATTCCTTTAACCTATCCATTAATTCATTTGCATTTCCATATCCGCTCTTACACTCTATCCTCTTTAGTGTTTGTATTGCTCCATCCTCCAATAGTTCATCTCAATAGTTCCCGAGGTGGTAAGCCATTGAACTCCTAATGCAATGTCTGCTCCCTGCGTGGAAATGGCATACATAGGGTACATTTAGCAAGTAATCTCCCATGGCGAGTTTAATATTATGACATTTTCTTGAACAAATAATAATGCCCCCATCAATGATCATTACTTGACATTCGGGAGCCGATTAAACAAAAGCAGTTCAAAAAACCTTTGCCGACTTGATTGATGTGGTTGTGAGTACTTCCGAGTATATTAACATCTAACCATTTTGAGGGTGTGGGGGTGCTAATACTGAATTACATGGCATGAAGCCATTGGTTGGGGATCTCCTAACTCTTCCTCTGGCTCAAAAATGACATCTACCTCTTCATCTTCTTCTCTTCTTCTTCATTGGGTCCTTCAATGTAGAACAACTTCTTTTCAGCACATTTATGTCCCGGTCCATATTTGTTGTCACAATTAAAACATAACCCTTTTTCTCTCTTGTCTTCAATTTGTTGAGGTGTTAGTTGAATTGGCCGAGGGAATGAAGGTGTCGGTGTGTTATGGTCTCTCATTTTTGTGTAATTTTGCCTCTGCTAGACAAAAAAATTCAACGCCTTATGTGCCATGATAATAGAATCAGAAACCTTAATTGGATTAAACATACACACCTCATGCTCAATGTGGTCCTTAAGACCCCCAAGAAATAGGTCATTTAGATTCCTTTCGTAATATTCTCCACACGCAAGGATATGTTTTAGAATTGATGAACATAATCCTTAACTGATCTTGTTCATTGTAACTGTGTTAATTGGTTGAAGTAATTCTTTGACACACTAGAACTATAGTGCAATTGCAACTCTTCGATAAAAACTGTCCAAGTAACACTGAAACCATTCTTCCGCTTTTGAACACATAACCATCAATACCGAAACATTGGTCAAGTTCGAGATACAAGAAATTTCTTGGTTGCCTTTTGTCCCATGGGATCGATGTAGATCAAAGAAATTCTCCACTTGGTTGATCAAATTGAGTGGGCCATTTTCATCAAACTTACACATTTCCACTTTCAACATCATGTTACGAGCCTACATAATATATGTCTTTGGATTAGGCAAACTCGAAGATCCACCCTAACTAGTTTGTCCATTAATTTGACTTGAAGATCCATCTTAGTTGATATGAATATGATTGAGTTGTGGCCGATTTTGGAAAAAGATGACGACCCTTTATATTTGTCTTGAGTTCTTTACATGAAATCATCCAATCATTGTCCTATTTTTTCTACATCTTTTCTAGTCATCTTTGACTACAAGATTCATAGATCATACTCAAGTTGGCTTACCCTATAGTCAATCAGAGTAAACCCTAGCCTTGATGAACTGTAGTTACCCATTCTAACTCCAACTCCTTAACTATTATATCATCCTTGTCTAGATTTTTACCTAGAGTGACAAGATTATTTTTGCCTCTTGTGGAAGGCCCCACCATGATGCCCCAAAATAGTAGGATTTAGGGATCAAGGTCGAAATTTAGGGTTTGACATTTTGATAAGAATTCTGCCAAATATGAAAAAACTTAAAGAACAAACTCAAACTAATTTTAATCCTCTTTTTAAAAATGTAAAGAACTTGGAAACAAAAATTTGTAGTTGATAGAGAAAATTTATGAAAAAACAAAATATCTTGAAATTTGGAGAGGATCTTACTTGACTAATTTCACAATGACCCAAAAAAAATGAAGAAAAATTCGTTACTGATTTGGAGATATAACTAAGTCTTCACAATTAAGGTTTTGGTGTAGTTCTGGCCAAGATCAAGCTTTGATACCACTTGTAATGAAATTACATGGATAGATCTAAATATCAACATCAATAGAATGCCAAGAATACCAAAATATAGAGAAATTATCACAATATGCAAGTAAAATAAATTAGCCACTTGAAGGGGAAACCTCCAAACCATACAATAAGGCTCAAGTGCTCAATGTGACGATCAACTATAACATTCTAACTCATATCTATACTATTCATATGTTATGGTCATCACCAAAGCCGAGTAATGATATTATAACCTATATGAAAGAGATATAACATGATAAGAAGATATGATAGCCACAAGTCAACCATACACATCTAATATAACATATAGGATTAAGGGTGTAACAACCATCCACAAATTGCAAGTGGAAGATAGGATCCAAGATGGATGACATTTCCACACATTTCTATATTCCATCACTTACAATCTTCGCTCATTGATCTCACTAAGGTTTCTTTGAAAATGATGAAAAGGAAGGGAGAAATAGGTTCTCCCAGCCAAATATCCCTCAAAGCTTGAAGATACTTGTTGGAACTTGTTAATAAGGAAAAATAATGAGTAGGTATATCAAGTTCTCATAGAGTCTAAATTGTATCATGACTTACGTAAGAAAGCTCAAGTTACCCCGTCATTGATTTTCTTTATGTTAAGCTTGATAATCATACCAACATTCTACCTATAATTGCTAGAATTTTCAGCCTCGTGTGTTATAATGATTCCGTCCAAGATATGTATCTCCATAATGAATCCATTATGTTCTTATGAGATTATAGTTTGTAAACACTTCTTTAGTCTTTTAGCCAACACCTTAATTTGTAAGCTCTTAGAAATGATATTACATAAAGAAATTGGCTAATAGGCATCAAATAAGTTAAAATTATCTCTTTTTGGAATGAGGGTAAGGAAAGTCAAGTTTCTCGCTTTGAATATTGCTTTCTTAATTTTGCACCCTTCCACAAGGTCCACACATATTTACCTACAACATGCCAGATTTTTCAAAGAATCCAACATGGAATCCATCCAACATAAGGGGTTTTATTGCATTCCATTGTGTGGACCATTTGGTGAGTTCATTCTTCAATTATTAATTTCATTGGTTCCAAGTTATCCTCATCTAAAATTAACTTTGGATTTTTTTCCAAAAGGTCATTGTGGACTTCACTATAATCCCCTCTTTCCCTTGACAAGAGATCTTTGTAAAATTTAATACCTATTTATTTGATTTCATTTTTATTTTGCAATTCTTCCAAAAACTACTGTAATTTTAAGAGTTCTATTGACAATCCTCCTTGCAATTGTTGACAAATGAAAGAACTTTGTGTTTGTCTCCTTCTATTAACCGTTCACCCTTTATTTTTGTTTCTAGTAGGTTTCTTCTATTCTCAAGATCTATTGTATTTACATCCTCAATTCTTTTTCTTTTTCTAAATTATCCTCATTTATCTCTCTTTCCATTATACTTTTCGAACCCCTCTTAAATCTACTACTGTAAGAAATACGTTCCCAAATTTCTCCTTGTTCTATTCATACTTTGGCCTTCACATTCTTGATTTTGAGTAAGGACAATTCTTTTACATCTTCAATCTTTTGTTATCCACCATTTTTGAAGTTGGTTTTGTCGGCGGGAATATATGTCGTCATGCTTGCCTTGATTATTTCGATTACTCAATCCACATGAGCAACATACAACTTGCAACATTGGAGAGACCGCCTATTGACAAGGTGGTCTTCCTTTGCGATTGAGAGGGTAAAATACCTCATGAGATAGGGGTATTTAGGTTTTACGAGTACTTTAAATGTAAAAGTACAAAAATGAGAGAAAATGGGAAATCGAGAAGGAGGTGGGAGAGAAAAGGAGGAACCCTTGCAACGAAATAAACACATAGAATTTCCCATATGACTCAAGGTAAACAAAGTTAGAATCCTATCTCTCGGATGAATATACAAACACAATCCTACCCAAAAACAAAAAGAATTCACCACAACTAGATTCTATAGGTATGAAACAAATTACACTTATAGAGATATACAATACAAAGCACTCGATATCATAATAACATACAACATAGATGAATGGAGGTATTAGTGACATATTTCATCCGTAAACAACACAACACAATTTCATGATTGAAGATCATTAACGCTAAAAAATGATGAATGGAGGTATTAGTGACATTGTTCATCCATAAACGGTAAAGCATGATTTCATGATTGAAGATTGTTAACACCACAAAATGATTCTCATTCCCCTTGCTTGCACTCTTTTATTCATGATCCAAAGAAGTACATGAATACAAAGTTACTGAGTTTGTTTTTCTAAAATTGAGAGAAAGAAATACTATTTATTAGCTGAAGAAGATATGTATCTCTCTAAGGGAATTGCACATCTTGTAGCATGCCATCTTCAGCTCAGATCAACTCTTCATTTCACTTTTCTTGAGCACTACGTGAGTAGGTTGGGAAAATCTATTTTTGTCAATAGGTTCCTTTTATTTAGGGTTGAAAATTTTGTTAGATTATGGTAAAATAACATGAGAACCATCTACTCACACAAGTTCAAGTGGTCGGTCATGTTTAGGAATACTTTATTCATCTCTATTCATTGAAAATGGAAAAGAGTAGATCAATCATTGATGATATCTCAACTTTTTGCTATGGGAGATGAGAACAATGAGTGAGGTCCTACTAAAGTAGTGTTGCATGCCATACATTGGCTTGCATTTGCTTCAACAAAATGCATTTTTTTATGAAAGAAGCCAACTTTTTCTTTGTGGGAAATCGAGGATAGTTAGTGAGGTCCAACAAAAGTAGAGTGTTGCATGTCACACATTAGCTTGCATTTGCTTGACAAAATGCACATTTGTCTCAAAGTAGTCATAGACTATGGAGTTCATTATGCCAAAACCTATTAATCATATGCTTCATGTCTAGCTATTAAATCTAAGAGTCATAGTTCTGATGTCACTAATAGTTTAAACTGAACATCATACCCCTAACCTCATGTTTTTATGGGCATTATCTATGCTCTAATTATCAAACCTCAATGACATCTCGAGAATTTTTCCGGGAGATAAAAAACAATTAATGAGGTCTTATTAAAGTAGAGTGTTACATGTCACATGTTGGCTTGCATTTAGTTCGAAAAATGCGCATTTTTCTCAAAGAATTCATAAACAAGGAAATTCATTCTACCAAAATATCTTAATCACGTAAGACCCATAGTTACTGAGTGTCTCACCAAATCATACCCTTGACCTCATGTTTTGTTGTGAGTATTATCTATGCTTGATTATCAAAGCCTCCGTGACATCTCAATTTTTGTTGTGGGAGCTCAAGAACAACTAGTGAGGTCCTACTAAAGTAGAGTGGTACATGTTACACATTGTCTTGCTTTTGTTTCGATAAAATGCACTTTTTCTCAAAGAAGCCAACTTTTTGTTATGGGAGATTAAAAACAATTACTCGAGGTCCTACGAAAATAGAGTGTTGCATGTCACACATTGGTTTGCATTCACTTGACAAAATGCACATTTTTCATAAAGAAGCCATAGACTAGGGAACTTACTTTACCAAAATAGCTTGATCATATGTTTCTTGCCAAAATATTAAATCTAAGGCCCACCATAATCATCTGTCACCAAGAGTTTAAAGTTTAAACCGAGCATCATACCCCGACCTCATGTTGCTTGTAAGCATTACCTATGATCCAATTACAAAACTCAAGAAATATAAGCTCGGCTATTGTCATCCATGTCCTTGTTTTGTGAACTATCCCATAGAGGCAAACCTTTTGATCTAATATCATAAAGAGCCCATTTGGGCATATTGCATGGGATTTAGCATTTCTACTTTTGAGTGCATTGGATTGCAGACACTCTAATTGGCTTCATAACAGACTTAAATGTGATCTTTCGTTGTTAAGATTCCTCCAATGAACGTTCATTTCTTTGTGATTGGATGGTAAATGTTATTATATCTTTGCTTTATGATAATAACTGGACATTATGTGTCATCTTTTGGGCTATTCAAGGCAATAATGCTTCATAGGGTAACACATAATGCAGGCTATTTATCCTCTACAAAATAACATCAATTATTACGAGAAAGGATCAAAGTCTAATATGATATTGGAACAAAACTTCTATTACATCAATTATCAAATCTGCAGGTGAGAATAGGGCGGACATATAGACATGATATTATGCATACTACATACTATACACAATATATAGAATCTAGAGGATGTTTCTTTTTTTTAAAAGTGTTGTTTCTCAAATTCATGCACATAAACAAGAGGATGTTTGGCTCTGAAGTGATTTTGACCATTATGGCTTTTATATTAATTTACGACAAGGCGGCGAGAAATGAAACAAGCGAGTGTTTGGCAGTATACAAAAGCAAAAACATGGACACCTTTGGTTCTTAGATACTAGCATTGCATGTGTACAATGCAATGTGAACACCGAACTGTATATGCTATTTGTTTTAGAGGGATAGTTATTACTTTTGTAGTAGATGTTGGTGAGGGGTGTGATTGATTTTGTAAGTGTAGAAATATAAATGAACTATTTCATTTAAAGGTTCTATCTCTACATTTCAGATTTGTTACAAATTCGTACATATACATTTGCAAATCTTATATCATGAGTGGTAGCGTTTTGTAGAGTAGTTTATTTGAATTAAACATGAATACATGAAGACCTCCATATAGTTGTAGGGTTTGTGTCAATTGTTCATTGCGGATGGCATTCATTTGACATATCAGGCCACTCTTGCTTGACTATTGCATATTAGCTAAACATTGCAATCATTAATATGCAAATATTTTATGTAGTCTGCAACTATAGTTGTAAATAATATTATGAAAAAATGGTTATGTGACTATTAATAAACATACACTCTTGTTTGAATTCAAAAGAGTAAACATAATATTATGAAAAACTTGTTATGTGACTATTAATAACCATACCATAGGCATACACTCTTGTCTGAATTCAAAAGAGTAAACATAATATTATGAAAAACTTGTTATGTGACTAAATTAATAAACCATACCATAGGCATACAGTCTTGTTTGAATTCAAAAGAATAACATAATTTCTATGGTTACCACACAAGTATTGCTTGAGAGATTACAACTTCAAATCAAATGTGAATTTCACATATTAAGTTTGTGGGAAAGCTTCAGATATTATGTATATACTGAGCAAAAAGATAGCCATTAAATTACTAATCGAATTCTGAAAGAAAAGATAGAAGTCTAGCACATGTTATCATTCATAATATTAAAAACACAGAGATTAGATGGTCCTTGATCAAAATGATGTTCAAACATGTGTTTTGAATTTTTTTTGAAGGGCACATAATTTTTTAAATACATTATTGCAAAATCAACAGAAATTTCCGTAAAGGCTTCAATAAATTGGTAGCCTCCAAACAAAGAGCTATGTTGTTCATCATATTTAAGGCACCATGAACATTCACCACAGACACTCTTCTAGAAGACAAGGTTTCTCTTTATACTCGACAACAACAAATAACGTAGATCATGTGCATCCAAACCTTGATTTTCACTTTCCTTTGCCATATACTTAATGATATGGCGAAAAAAAACTAACCATGTTGAGTAGCTTCAGTCAATCTTCACTGATGAATATATTTTACGCACAAACCGAAGCATGCATAGAAGCCGGTTGTACCATTCAATACAAAGAAAGCATATGATATGATCGTCATGTAGCCAAAGTAGATAATTCCTTAAACAAGCTTAGTAATCTCTAGTTTAGCGAAGAAGTAGAATATCACATATAAAAACAAATAGAGTGTTGATGAGCCTAAAATCAGATATACTCTCCACCACCAATGGTAATCTTCACTGGACATCTGAAAGTAGCAGAGAACAATAGTGATCTAGCACAAGTGACTAGAAGGATAACAAATACAATGAACAGGAACCCAAAGATATAGTAAAATTGGTTCAGCCATATGGAAGTCAGAATGAAAATCAACTCAATGAAAACAGCTCTAAAAGGCAAGATGCCACCAATTAGTATGGAAAAAATGGGCTGCATATACCAAGGTTGTTTTGGTATTTGTCTGGGAATTTTGTTTGTTTTCACTGGATCTTCAATTGCAGGTTTCTTGTACCCAAAGTACCTACCAACAAAAACCAATGGTACATAAATTCCAAATCATAAAAAGACTAAAGCAAACATTGTTCCAAAGGGTACAACACCAAATGATTTTCACCCCATATCAAAGCATTCAGTATGAAAAAAATGCATAAAATAGTGCCAGGAAAAACAAAAGCAGTCTTCAGTGTGTTTTTTTTTCATTTTGTGCCCTTGGATATCTTATATATGAGCTGAAGAGTAGCCAACAAACAAACCCGTGAACACCCACAATAGAACCATAGCGGATCTGCACTGAGCTAAACAACATGCACTGTAATTGTATTGCCACCGCAGTTTTTTCAATGTCTGTCACATCAACATTTACTGGACTTACCTCTTAAGAACATAATATATTTGTTGAATCCGTAAAGTAAATTAAATTGCAAGCATCCAATCAGACCATATGATGTCTTTGTTGCCAGACAATCTAGGGGCATTCTCAGAGGGCATTTTCCAGAACATAGAATGTTCACAAATATTGTGTTTTAGCTACTTAGATTTGTTGATTGCACAAAACTGGGGAAAAATCCAATGTTCAAAGTAGCTAAGAATGATTTACAGATTATGTCAGAATATAATTATGTAGTGGATAAAAATGAAAGCTAAGTGTCAGTGAGTGCATTTAGTTGAGTGAACTTGGTCATAACTTGGACATTTGGTAAAAAAACAACTAGAGAAAGCTCAGAAAGAAGAGGTTGGGAAGAATCTGGTTTGTCTTCCAATCCATGAGGACTTACAAAGAATCAAAATAAGAAAAAGAACACAATCCCAAGATGACTTGCAAATTGGGTTGAGAACGTCTTAAAAGCCACCTTCATAGATGAAGACGCTAAAGGAAAGGATGATAAGGCCACATTAACCTTGAATAAGAAGGCCCCAAGGAAGTAAACTATGAAATGTGGATCAAATAAATAAAGAAGACTTAAAGTAAATTGTGTCTGTGATCCCAATGATGAATCCGAGAACCTTGTGGTAAGGAACAACAAACAATATAGGGTTAAACAACATATGGAGGCATAAGAATAAGATATTGTTCTAGAAGAAAAACTTGCTAAACCCATGCATCACAAGAAAATAGAAAACACTCATGTCAGGACTATAAGCTATAAGTACTGACCGGGGACTGTGAGGATATTAGGAGGATCCTATAGATGTAAATCACTCAGACTGATCGTACATGACCATGCCTCGAATGTGTGTCCCGACTCCCAACAATCCCAAATCAATTTGTTCATTAAATGTTGGCAACAAAGCTACCTATGCAATACTTACCCTTTACTTAAATCTCGTGTATCATGACCAGGCTTCCCAATTTCCCTGTGGTAAGGAACAACAAACAATATAGGGTTCAACAATAGATGGAGGCATAAGAATAAGAAACTGTTCTAGAAGAAAAGTTTGTTAAACCCACACATCACAAGAAAACAAAAAACACTCTGTCGGGACTATAAGCTATAAGTATTGACCGGGGACTATGAGGCTATCAGGAGGATCCTGTAGATGTAAATCACTCAGACTGATCGTACATGACCATGCCTTGAATGTGTGTCCTGAATCCCAACAATCCCAAATCAATTTGTTCATTAAATGTTGGCAACAGAGCTACCTATGCAGTACTTACCCTTTACTTAAATCTCTTGTATCATGACCAGGCTTCACAAATTTTGGTGTTCATTGCGCATCACGAGTATGTTGTGGTCGTCTTTCAATGCACTTTTTAAGATGGCAATTCCAGCAGTATAATCTCGATTATTTTCTAGGTCTGACTGCAGTTGCCAAACATTATTGTCTGATAATTCAAGGGCAAGGTCATGACTTTCTTCCATATACAAAAGGGAATTTTCCTCTTTTGCTAGTGTGCAGTCATGAGTCTAGGGAAGTGCTCTGGTACCACAGTCATCTTCCGGATAGAAAAGTGCAACTTATAGTATTGCTAACTAATGTAAAGCACAAAAGACTGTAAAAATGTACCATTGTGAGGGATTTTTTCTCAAGGATGTCCTAGCAGTATGCTTAGTCATAAACCGAATACTGTGTATATATGCTCATTGAGCTTTTGCACTTATTAAAAAACCCCTTGGCTAAGTGAATCTAACTTCCCCAGGTTAGATTAACATCTGGCGAAATAAACATATAGGTTGGGCAACAAACCTGCATGGTACCAGCTGTATTTTGTATTTTCCCTAATTGATGGCCATGCATTGATGCAACGGTAGAAAATTAAAAATCCATGTTAGCTAAAGGAGAGAGAAGAAACATTGACCTTCACAACTTGACATAAATTGTAATTAACCTACCTTCCTTTAGTTTACATGTGCAATTGCCATTGTGATATAAATTTGAGTTCAAAAAATGAAAAAGAGGAAATGATTAGTGCAAGTTCTTGAGGATCATTATTTCAAATTTACCAGTGGTATCTTCAATCTTGTTGTCTAACAAGAGACAAATGTTCTCCTCTATCCAGGACCTATTTTCATATTCACCAACCAGAGTCACTGGGAGATAGAAATTGACCCCTTCAAATTCGCTGAAATAAGCTCGATTAGTTTGAAAGGTGAAGATGGACTGGTAGGTACAGAAAAGAGCTGATGATTCTTTAAATGGCTATGAAAATAAATGAACCATAGCAAAGAGAAAGTTAATAAGCAGAATCTAGTATGCGATGTCATCACCATCACCATCATCATTTTTACTACTCAAATATGTGGGTTCTATCTTGAGTGTCTTTTACCTCATCTTTTGAAGATGCAGTGCCTCTTACTGAATTTCAGAATTGCAGAGATAAAAACAAAATAACTGAAATAGTGCTGCAACATTTGAGCTGCAAATGCATATGTTTGTGTCCCCATGATAACAAAAAAGAAGAATTGGGTAATCCTCGGAATGAATGGCTCCTAACAGATCTGTCAAATGACATATTGGGTCATATTCTCTCGAGGACTTCTGTTGATGATGCTATAAGTACTTCTAGAAGGATTGGGAGTTGGAAGTTGTACTTCTATCTGCAAAGCTTTCATGGAAGTATGGAGACAATCATGTGGGTTTCAGGGGCTGCCCTAGTTATTTGCATTATCTCCATACAATTACGGGGATTTTTGCTCTACTTACAATCTGGTTATGAACAAATGGTAGTCCCTTTCTCTGGTTTGCCTACCTCGGTCATTGTGTATTCCGGTAGCAGTAATTGGGGGTTTCCTCCTTGTCAAGGGAACTTCAATTATATCTCATCATTTTGCAGTCTGCAATCCAATCTAAAAGCAGTGGAGAAGCCTTCCTCCATTGCACAAGCTCGATCAAACTCTTTCATGTCTGTCATTGAAAGAGGATTTAATTCTAATTGCAAGGGGTTTCAAGTAATTGTAGTAGGAGGGAGATCTTGCGATGGAAATGGGTATGAAGCATAAATTGAATTGTATGATTCATTCACATATTCATGGGATGTGATTGGGTAGGTTCCATGTGATTATGTTGTGAGGTTGGCTTTGTTATTGAATCGCATACTATTTACAACTTGGCCTTGCCAACTACGATTTAAAATTCTCTGCCAAGATGACTTGTTGATTATCCCTAATATGTAAATTCATATGACCTTGGGCTATATATAGAGTAGAGCTTTAGATAGAGAAGAGACCACACTTTTGGGATATGGGGTTCTATCTATATGGGCATTCATTGAAAGTTTATTGCCTACTATTATACACATTACAGGCATCTTCTTTTTACAGAGTCCATGGAACTTCTTTCTCGCCTTTATTGATTACGTTGATCCCTCAGTTGCTTTTCATATTCGCTCATGATTTATAATTTATGCATCACTTTTATGGCTGCTGATATTGTTTTTGTTGGCAAAATTCTTCCTGCAAAGTTTACCCATCCGTTTGTCTATAATTCTATCCTCTGTTTGAATCTTGCTAGAAGCTCTACCCATTTCCTTTTCTCCCTGCTATCTGTAGCTAAATCCTACTTTAATAATGCTTGGCATATGCCAGGAACAAAAACATGTTTCAAACTATGCTCAAGTACATGATTTTGCTTTGGAAAACAGAGCACCATTCCACCCACAAAACTTCCATAAAAATTCCCGTCTAAATCTCTTTTTGCTATGTGTATCTGGCTGGTGTCTCCATGACAGGAGCTTCATATCGATTCCACCTGTCTGTTGGAAAATCTGCTTGCTTCACATCTCTGATTTCCCAAAAGAAATTATACAAATTAAAATGCTTGCCTAAATAAACAATATATACAAAATCCTAACCAGATAAGAATACATGTTGTTCTCACAAATTAATGAAAGATGATGACTTCCACAGATCCAACAATAAATAAGTTGAAACTCAATAGCCAGAAGATGCATTTAAAATTGAGTGCATTTCGTCAAACAGTTATCATGCAACCTCAAAACCGACATATCTATTTTAGTGGTCATGAATGTTGCCTTCTTCTAGCAGGTCTGCCTTCTTTTAGGGTATTTGCAGGGCTTGCCTTGGGTACAAGAACACTTCCTCCCCGCTAAGCACGCTCCCTAAATCACATCACAGAAGGAAAAAACAGAAAAAATATAGAGCCAACATGGAAGAAAGCCAGTCAATATGCAGCTCTTGAAGTCTTATGCAGGAAAATAGATAGAGATGCCGACGTAGGCTCTTTAGTTTCTGAAAGAACTCGGGCCAAGGAGATAGCTAAAAAATACAGTCCATACTCGTGTTGGTTCTTTTCTCATCAGAATGGAGGCCATACTGTTGCCAACCCCTGGTGGTATCATATGTTGTGAATTAACCTTAAGTGGTGTGTTGTGAATTAGTTTGACCAGGCGTCTAAATGCCAACAGTTTGTTTCTCAAATAAAAGGAGTTTGGTTGAGAGATTACAGGCTGGTAAGATGCTGGCAAAAGTTGTGGAGTTTGGGTTTAAAACTACCAATTGCATTTGCTTAAATGTCATCAAAGCCTTTTCAACAAAACCATTTTGTGCATATCCTGCAACCATTGCAGTCCATGAGACCACATTTCTTTGAGGTATTTGTTTGAAAAGCCTTAAAGCCTCGTCAAGAACACCATTTTGTGCATATCCCGCAATCATCGCATTCCAAGAAACCACATTTCTTTGAGGCATTTTGTCAAACAGTTCCCGTGCTTGGTGTATGCTTCCACATTTTGCATACATGTCTACCAGGGCACTTGCAATTACTACATCTGACAAAAAACCCCTTTCTATTATGTTTTGATGGATGTGCATACCCTGTTCCAAACCTCTTATTTTGGCACAGGCTGGGAATGCAGTGGCAAAGGTGAACTGATCGGATTGGACACATGTTTGTTACATTTGGTGAAACAATGTCAATGCCTGGTGAGGAAATCCATGTCTTTGGTAAGTTGCAATGATAACATTCCATGAGAAGCTGTCTCATTTTTTTAAATCGTCAAACACTTTGAGAGCATCCATCAAACTCCCGCAAACTTATTTTGAAAAGTCGTTTCCGCGGCAAATGTAAATCCCCAGCCAATGATGAGAGAGTGAATTTGTTGACCTTGTGAAAGCGCATTCTTGGCAATGCAGGTCTGCAATAGTTGAAGATACGTGTTAGAGTCTACAGGGGATTATTTGTAGTAAGTAGAATGTGCAGCGCCTGTGCAATGCCTCTTTCAACTGAACCTCGCTACATAATGCACCTCCTGAGTTTTCTTGCTACAAACAGAGGACAAAACAAAACAAAGAACACCTTAACAGACTCCAGGATGCCATCGACTCGTTGGTATTTGTGGAAGGGCAGAACAATCATGGCAGCTCGATGCAATTACCACTGTTTCCATTTAACAGCTAAAAACAAGAAAAACAGGCAAACGACCATCAAATTTAATCCCCTGTTAAAAATGTTGACATGACCGTCAAATTTAACATCGCTGCAGAACCGTCCGGAGGTCTTTACCATAGGAGGAACGCCTCCAGCGTAATAACTGAATACTAGCTAGCAAACCAATAATATAGAAATAACTGCAGTAGTCATAAAAGCATTAGCCAAACTTCCCCTCTCATGAATCTCAGTTTACTCTTCTTATATTATGTATCTTTTTCAATCATAAAACATATCATTTAACAGTTTTTAATAATTAATTATTGACAAGTTAAAAAGGAAAAATGTCCTGAGTAAACAAATTTTAATCAGGAGATTCAAACAAATTCACCTAGTGAAAAAAAATAAATATTAACAGTTTTATTATACTCTGATCAAAAACCATAAAATTAGCTTGAAATTAAATTCAGCCATAATCAAATTGAGTGTTTCATTGTTGCAAACAATCAGGTCCTTTTGAGGTCAATACACAAGTTCTTCACTGTGATCCATAGGCATGTAGCTTTGTAACTGTGTTGTAAGGATGTGCGACTAAAGAGCTCATTCCTATTAACAAGGCTAATAGTGACGTAAGGATTATAAGCTTTAATGTTATTCCAGTCCTCTCCGAACAGTTCAGAGAGATTAGGAAATGCCCCTGACTTTCCAAAGTCCTTCGGTAGTTGTGTGCATGTGTGATTGCCCTTCAAAGACAATACTTTTAAGCTGTATATGTTTTGCAGTGCTGGATAATCACTACTACAATGAGTCGAAGTATCCAACTTGGCACAGAGAACTGACATAGATGAAGTGTCTCAACCTGTTTCAAAGATTTCATTTTCTCTGGGAAAGGCAGAAGAATCAATTTTGTATCACACTTCTTTGGAGGAATGTTATTCCATACTTCAAGATGTCTAAGATTCACCAGATGCTCAAGAATGCCATCTTCGACACTTTTGAAACAAAAATGGTCGTTTATGGAAAACCTTAATTCTTCGAGGCGGATCATATTGCTCACATCCTTTAGATTTATCAATCTATTCTCTTCAATAGACAGTCTTAACCAGGACGATTTCAATGTCTTCAAATTTGGGAGCTTTGATAAACCCTTGGGCATATAATCCAGCACTCGTGAGCATAGGATTACACTGAGATTGGAAAGAGATTTGAGTTCACCTATCCAGAAAGGTAGCCGTGCTAGGCTTCTGCACAGAGTTAGATCAAGAAACTGAAGGCACTTGAGTTTTCTCACACACTTCGGTAACTTGTCAATATGTGTTCCAGATAAATTTTAAACCTTGAGAGGTTGAAAGTTTCCGACACAATCTGGCAATGTGGTGATCTCGGTATAGCTAAAGTCAAGAACTCGCAACATTCTCAATCGATCAAACAAGTGCTCTGGAATATGTCGAATTTTAAAATTTGCAGCCAACGAAAGAGTGTGGAGAAACTGCTGGCCACGAAGACTGCTTTGCGAAATAGCATTGGTATCTATGCCTTTTTGAGCCAATAATATCCGACGGCAGCCACTATCGACCAAGGAGAGGTCAAATTCACATCTGTTTTCTGCAGAAATATAAATAGCCAAATCCAGCAATAAACCATGTACACGGCAAAAAAGTGGAGAGCGTAAGACTCCTCCACTTACTTCAACCAAACTTAGATTTGAAAGTTGAAGTAAGTAACCCAATCCAATATGCTTCTGATCTTTTCCTTCACCAATAAATCCCTCACAAGGAATAAGATAGTCTCTGGGAAAGAAACAAAAGTATGCAAAGCAAGGTTTCAAATGTGGAGGCAGAGAGTCGTAACTGGGCCTAAGTATCTGCATAATGGGTTCCTTTATAATTGAAAACTGTTTCATCTGCATCAATTTTGACTCCCATTCTATTTTCAGCCTGGAGTTTGCCACAGATGCTGCAGCCATTTTCAGTGCAAGAGGCAATTTACCACATTCCTTTTCCATTGCATATGCCAAACTCTCAAGCTGCTGTGGTGGTCTGTTCTCCTCGGAATCAGGGAAGGCATGAATGCAAAACAGCTTCCAACTGTCTTTTGCTGATAAAAGTTCCATTTGGTATAAACATACATCTAAGCTTGGAAAATGATTCCTGTTCCTTGGGGTAAGGAGAATTTCGCAGTCTTGATGTCCCTCAGTGGGAAGCCCAAGTATGTTCAGAAAATCAAATATGCAAGGATTTTCACTTCCCATCCCCACATCATCCAGAACTATCAAAGACTTTTTCCCTTCTAGATGCTCGGCTATTATCTGTGATATTCTAAAATCAGTGATACCGGTATCTAACTTTAACCCAATTTGTGATCCTAGATTGCATTGCATACTTCTTACAGAGAAGGACTCAGAAATAGAAATCCAGGCCGAAATCTCATACCTGTCTCTAATTTTGCTGTATACGTGGTGCACTAGGAATGATTTCCCTATGCCTCCCATTCCCACAACGGCAACAAGATTGTTCTTCTCTAACAAGCTCAGGATGTGTTCAACTTTGTCCGTTATGCCCACTGCTCGCAAATCAGTGTCTAACATATGCTGTGGTCTTCCTGTCCGCAGACGATCTTCTTCTTCTTCTTTCCGTAGCTGAAGTCCTTCTTCAACGATAGGCTCCATTCTATGTTTCAGCTCTTTAATCCTCCTCCGCAATTTATAGGGACGCAAGATTAATTCACACCAACTGTGCACAGATGATTTAGTGAGACTCACATGCAGAGCATATTGGTCAATTATATCCTGTGTGTCCTGGGAAATATCCCTTGCTTTCTATGCCCATTCTTTCACGGCCTTAATCTGTTCATCTTCTAAACCGATACACTGTAGATAGTTTAAAATTATGAGCTTCCACTTCAGCCAAGCGAAATCATTCAGTGTTGCCGCACTGGCTCTTTTATCTGCCGCCATGGCATAAAGCTTATCATGAACGGCCTTCGCATGAGCAGCAGCAATTCCAGATGCCACGATTACGGCTTTCCTAGCAAATTTGGAGGAAACAAACTAAGGATTTATAATTGCACCCCCTCACTATTTTTATGGCCCTATTTTTATTTCGTTTTTCCATCCTTCGCTTTTTTTATTGTTCTATTTTGAAGTTCATGTTCTAACCATTGCAACTATATGATTCACACCAGTAAAATAATATTTTTATCAATTATTTATTAATTAAATGATTTATGGTATATTTTGTAGTTTTTAATATATGTTTATATTATGTAATTGTGGAAAGCTATTATGCACACACAAATGTGTTAAACTATTTATATCATATTTTAATTAGTTTAATTTTTTTATTGGTGGTTGGTTTAGGATTAGATGTCTTCAAGTCTTCCTAATACTTAGTTGAAGAAATACTTCCTTCTAGTTGTCACTATTTAGTTAAAGGAAGGTTTTGTATAAATATATCCTTACTCAATGAGTATAATCAACTACATATTATCTCCATTTATCATGAGACAAATATGTTGATATCTATGTGTTTTTCCATTAAAAAAGTATTAGTATCTTATTTTAAAAATTGAATAATTTTTTCAAATTAAAATATGTTTTAATATCTTTATAATATATTATTACATTACTAAATATTTGTCCATGAGTATGACAAGCTAATAAACTTATGGTACTTTATTGAGAAAGATGAATTATAAATCCAATTATATTTATACCACAAAAAATTTGTGAAGAGTGAGAGACAAGATAAAAAAATTAATGCTAACTTACTAGAGAAATAGAGAAATATTAGAGAACATAGTGGTGAATGAGTTTGACATTGAAACATAAGCTTGAATTCAAGGATCAAATTATAGTTGGACCATTGCAATGTGCTTTCTAAGGTCCTTTTAGCACTCAATGATCACATTATAGTTGGACCATTTCAATTTACTTTCGAGGTCCTTTTGGCACTCTAAAGGAATAGTTCATTAATTCCAAATTGTAGTATTTTATTCTCCATTCGTCCCTAAATTGGATATTTGTTGTGTTGTACTCCAATGTAAGGAACTAAGGTTTTATCTAGATGGTTGCAAGTTCGAGTCTTCTTGGTCATTGTTTGTTGACTCCTTATTTATGGCATCATTCCTCAGGGATTTCATACCTTCCCCAATTAGAATATCAAAAAGTATTAATCAAACAAAAAAATTTGAATCGGATTCAATGACATCAACACTTGAACGATCATGGCCTAGAATCAAACATACACTCACATCCACTCTTTACAACACTCTCAATCACATGGGATTTGAAGGGTTTTCTCGATTTTGAGGAGCTCTAATTGGTAGATTTTCATTTGATGGCCATAAAAGAAGCGATGTATAGCTCTTTGCTTCATATGGGAAAAAATTAAGAGAAATATGGAGAATCATCTTGGTGTTGTCAAACTACCACTTATGCTCAAAATTAACCAAAATTATTCCAAATTTTTACTATGTATAGTATACCAATCTCGAATGGGTTTTCTAAGGAAAATGAATCTACACCAATGATTTTTTCAATCATGATAAGAAGGGTAGATTGAACTTAGAAAATACACATTAGGCCGATGATGGCACTTTATAATCTTTCATTTTACTCTAGTCACATCATTAATAATAATGAGAAAGTACCACATACTTTTCCTTGCTTACTTATTAAATGTTCAATTTCATGTATTCCTCATCTTAGTTAATGTAGCTTATGACTATTAAACCTCATACCATACATCTACATGAAAATCGGTTGGGTGTCTTGGCTTGTTGTTACATACAAACCTCAATATATCATGATCTTTATGCTAATTGGGATGATGCTACGATGAAAGTGGCCCTCTTATTACCATAGCGATTGATTCATTGTGGGATTGATTTAACCTAAATTGGTTAATCTTACGAGGGAATGGAAGTGCCCCTTTAACTACCATAGTGATTGATTCATTGTAAAATGAATGCAAACATCATATGCATTATTTGGAATGTTTTATGAGGCCATGGAAACATGACGACAACACATTCTTGTAGTATTGAGTGCCAACATCTTGAAATCCTTTAGAATTCAATCAAATAGAATAGACCATCAAACAGAGAAAAATTATAGTGAGAGAAGCATCGGTTAAAAATCCATGGCATTTGGTTGAGAAAATCATGAATTCGATCAAATTTGTCTTCATGGAAGTGCGAGAGAAGTTACTTTGGAACATGTTGAATAAATATTTGGTTTGAAATGATTTAAAACTTACCTTTGAAATATCCTCCGATAGTGCATCCTATGTTTGATTGTTTAGGCACACATGTGAGGGCAACATGAACCACAACAAGTGCAAAGTGCACTTCGAACATGTTTGGAACTAATAGCCAATCGTGGTACATGTCTAGAAGGTTCCATAACCTAAGCGAGGCCCACAAGATAAAATTGGAAACAAAATTTACAATATCATTTAGAACTTAGTGTACCATTCCATTACTTTGGGAACTTAAACCAATGTTTAAACACATGTTTCAATAAAGCATGGGTGCATGGAATTTAAAACTAGAGTGTTAACATTTTGAGTGCAAAAATTTAGGATTCAAGTGGAAACGTAATTCCTCCATTCTAATCATTGGAGGTGGCACATTGAAGTGGATAGGAAAAATGCATGTGAATATTCTCCCAACCATGGCACATGTTTGATAGGCCTCTCTTAACATTTCTACGTGGAGAGTTGAAGTAAAGTGTGTTATAATGCTTTTGGGAACCTCCACTAAGTTGTGAACCATAGATTTTGAGTGCAAAGGTTATTCTCCTACTAGAATGCATTTGCCTTACATGTCTTATGGTATATAATGTTATTATACTATCATAATAAGAAATTCTATATAATAAATGGAATGTCACATAACAAGCATAAAAAACATTCTATGCATTATAAACAAAGCATAAATGGATGAAGTTATATCAACCATAAACCATAAACCATAATTAATATACCATAAACCATAAACCATAATCAATATATCAAGCATGCAAAATTAAACCATAAACATCAAACACTAATACATAAACCCATTAAATAGTAACAACATCATCATATATACATCTAAATTAATCAGGGTCCTCATAATAAGAAATGTTATATAATAAATGTCATCATCTCCTCCATTGTCTATTGGAGGCAAGAGAACTCAATGTGATCCGTAGGGATCCAAGAAAACACCACTTCATCAAAAACCCGATATCGAAGGAAAAATAAGCGAGAAGAAGGAGGAAAATGTTAAGTTACTGGCGCCACTTTACGTAGACCCGGTGGTTGCATAACTAACTACGCGCGGCGCGTTACATAACCACCCCTCTACATTCGATGTGATGTCATGTCATTGGACAAAACAAAAAAACCCATGAACAGTCGTGGATGTTATAAATACAAGAGGAACATGTGGAATTGGGCATTCATTGATGGGAGAAGTGAGTAAGAAACCATTGGTGCTAGAATTGATTTGTAAAAGCAAGGTACAGGAGCAGAGCAAACAAGTAGAGAGGGTGGAAGTAACATTGTTGTCTTCCTTCAACTTCTTGTAATCTATATTCTTTTGAATTGGCCAATATAATATTGGGAAGAAAGAGAAATTTCCCTTCCCAATTGGTTTCCCCAATACAGGGGGTTTTCGAGATAAAAATATTGTGTTGTGTGTTGAATTATTCATCTTTTATTTGTTGCAAGTAGTTCTAAGAACTAGAATTCATTCACTAACTTTCAGAACTATCATTTTCAAGTAAATTAGAAGTAGGAACAATAATTGTGTGGTTTTGTAAGTTTCCAAAGTAGAATTTTACAAATCATGACTCGTAGAATATAGCATATGCCTCTTTATCTTTTGTGAACAAAAGGAGGGGTGATTGTATGTACCCAAAATTGTAGGAGTCTTGTCACTATAATGATGTTACACATGCCTCAATGATGATACAGAGTCACCCCCTTTTAATAGCGTTTTGACCTTCAGTGATGAAACCGCCACCTGGCGCAGGGCGGCGGTCCTATAACCGCCATCTGCTCGGGGCGGCGATCCTTCACACATTTTCCAACACGTTCTTTTGATCATGACTTGTGTAATTTTTCAACTTTCACCAACTTTTCTCAACCACCTTGGCTCGTATTAATGTTTTATATTCCCTGGAATAGTGTTTCTTCATTGTTTAATGGTAAAAGAGTTCTAATAGGAATTACCTTTGGGTGAATGTGAAATCTATAAATAGCGACTTGTTTTCAAGAAAATGGCTCCTCAACTTCTCATTTCCATTGTTTAATCTCTCGAGTTTCTTGCTTAGAACTCATTTTTTTTTCATGTTTTGCATCCATGTTAGTTTTCCCTTCTTTGTTAGAAGCCATTCAATCTTCTTGCTTTAGTCTTGTTCATTGTTGTTCATACAAATTAGTTTAGAGCAGAGTAGTGTCAGTTTTAGATTGAATTCATTAGAGTTGCAGGTTGTGTTCTTCACAGAAGGTAGATTCTAGAATCTCTCGGTACACTTGTGTTGTATTCCCGTAATAAATCCCGTTAGGAATTGCATATGCCAAGCTCTATCACTTGTGCTATCCCTCTCCTACTCGCATTATATTTGGTCTATATCCAAAGTTTCCATTGTTCAAAATACCTTTTTCTGTTGATGCTTTAGCATATACACGCTCTTACGGACTTGTGTGAACACGAAGGAACAAGGAGATCATTACGAGGGGACAAAATCATACACTCTTTGGATTCGCCACTATTTTGCAAATTTCAAGTTTTATCTGTCAAAGTTCTAGTTAAAATATATCAAATAGAGTAGTGAAATATTTCATTTCAATTAAATTTCATTTTCGATATTTCCAGGGAAGCTATGGGGATTGATAGTTTCTGAGAAACTATGATTCATTCCTCACTTCTGACGTAGGATCAATAATCTTTCAATTAAGTTAATCAACTATCTAGTTATTTAGGATAAACTCACAACTGCATAGGAAAATAGCTACACTTTGGGCTACCTTGCTTGTTTTAATTTTGTTATTAGATTAGTTGTCATTTTCTAAATATATTAGATTAGTTTCTCTTATTCTATCAAAAATACAAAAATAGAGGAATATATATATATATTGTAGATATATCTCTTACATAATTAGTTTATTTCATTTCGATTAGGTTTATATTGATCTTGTATGACAATCACAAGACCTAGGGAGCCCGGGAATACGTTTTGAGCCAATCGTGCCTCGAACCAAGTATTGTTGTAGCAATAACTGACATAGACCAAAATCTTAGAATTTAGGTCTTCCGAACAACAACAGACCTACAAGAAATCAGCACACATCTAAGAGGATTAAACATAGAAGAAGAAAAAGCACACATGTTCTGGTCAAATCATCCAAATTATAGATTTCCTTGATATTCTCCGTATGACTTTGTAGAAGGACTTGAAAGAGAGAAAACATTCGGTTGTGATCCACTAGTCCCACACCAAACGCAGGAGACCTCCTCGTTGATATAGACACTAGCTTACGCATCCAAGTTTCCAAAACACCTATTAGGTACTCCGAGAAAATCGTGCAACTTCTAGTTCTAAACGTAGAGGCCGAAAAGGCATATGATTACTGGATACTCGGGATCAGAAGAAGGGATTGATTCTTCACATGACCATAGGAGGTCCACAACAACCACAAACTTACGGTTGTGATCCACAGGTCCCACCTGGCCCAGTAGGGCCTACAAATCAACCCAACATTGACGCTAGTTTGCGAACATTAGTATTTAGGTCCTCTCCACTCCCACTAAACATTATCACACAACTATCATTATTAAACGTAGCAGCTAATCAAGCTAAATATTTATGGACTAGACCAGAGAATCGTCCATAAAACACCAAAAGATCCACTACACATTTAGTCATTCCATTTTCATGACCTTGTCGGAGATATATACTGAAGCACCCACGGTTATCTTCAACGTATCCCACAACCTATAGATCGGATCACGGCGAGATCGATATTGATTGGAGCCTTCGAAGCTATCCTCACTGAACGATCTATCACACCGGTTCAGGTTAGGAGGGCCTTCTTTGCCTTAGATTCGTAGATCTCGCTATTGCGTGTTGAAGACATAAGATTACCTAACTAGTTTATCTGAACCCCATGTATTCCATCCCCACCGGCTGTCTCGGCACGACCTCGGGAGGTCGGGTGCGAGGAAGAGTCACTTGTAGATTCCCATGCTCGCATGTCACTTTTCCATCGTACAAAATTGGTGAACCCAACGTGAACTTCCTACCTTCTGGTTCGAGTCTTATTTCTACTTGTTCTTCCAATTAGTTTACTTTTCGTCTTTTCCACCTCATTAGCCTTCACATCAGCTTCACCAACAAAATTGGTGAACCTAACGTGAACGGAACAATTGCTTCACTTTCACACTCTTCTTTTTAGTTTCATCCACCTTCGCTCTTTCCATTATTGTGCGGGTAGTTATATACCCCGAATATGTCGGGATACGATGCATATGGTAGACCTCTCCTAGGTCTTGAAGCATACTATGATCAACTAAATATACAACCATCACCCTCGCTCTCGGCATGGGATGAAAACTATTCAACTAACCAATTTTCAACACAAACTCCGCCTCGAAAGGACTAGATATAGTTCTTCTTTCCAAATAGAGGAGTTGGATCAGCTCATAAAACGCAACAACCAAAGCCTTGAGGCTCAAACATGACGCTCACTGGAGATTCTGGTTAATCTCCTCAGGTGTTTCTTAGACCACAAATTAGTATACAATCAGATCCATATCTATTTTTAGATGATGAATACTTAACACATTATGCTAGGAGTGAACAACGCTCTCAAAATATGTACCCACCTATAGGAGGTTTGCAAACACAACCCGAGGTCTTGTTCCAAGAAAACACCCCCATTCCTCCACCTATAGGAAATGCCCTCGGTGAAACTTGGCAGGGCAACGATCAGTTCATAGCAGGGTACCATATGCCTATACAACCTCAAGGTGTACAACAACCACCACTAAGGCAAAATACCGTGTCTTCACCAAATGAGGTCATCTCAGCCTTAGTCGAGAAGGTTAGAGGGTTGGAACTTGCTCAAGCAAATCAAAATACACGGTTCGTGAAATCGGGAACTTCCAATCCTCCACATCATCCCAACCAAGTAGACCTCCTCACAAGAATAGGCACGTTGGGCATGCCTCCTCAGTATTACAACAAACACCAACTAGAACCACATTTTCAAATGCCACTCCAGTTGAGAATATGATACCTCTCGGCTTAGCACAAAACAACCCATTCCTGAGCAATGCTCCTCCATACTTAAACATGTATTCCAAATCACCACAGGGAGATATGTTCTCTTCTCCCGGCATGTTCGCTCAACCATAGGGATTTCCTTATGCCCCTATAAATACATATGCTACGCCATATCAACAACCCATTCCACCTCCACCCCTCAAAGTGAAACACCATCATGGTTTGAAACCTATACGATAGGGACTTATTCAGAATATTTGAAAGAACCTTTAGACTTCACTATATGAAGCATCATGCTTCCAAGACCTCTCCCCAATCTACCCAAGTACAAAGGGGAGGGAGACCCGAATGCACATATTAATGCCTATGCCACAACCATTCGAGAAGCTGCTCCTTGGGATGGAGTTGTTGCTTTAATATTCCCAAAACTTTAGAGGGTATCGCCTCGATTGGTATTCTGAGAATACACCAAGCCTCAATACATTCATTCAAACAACTCATTTCGAGTTCATCAAGGCGTTCGACATGAAAAAATTGTTGAGACGAGAATCAACAAATTCTTGCATACTAAACAAGAACACAATGAATCTATTGCTCATTTCATCCAAAGATGGCATACAGTCCTCTATTCTTGACAAGCGCTCCAAACATGGATCGAGATGGAACTATGTGATTTATTCCTTCATTCTCTCGTGAGAGAGATAAAGGAAGAAGTCAGAAAGTTCCCACTAAGAACTTATGATGAAGTACTCGAGAGCACTCTCCGAATAGATCAAGCTGCAATAGATAGCGGTCATGAAGACATATGGAACAAATGGGAGGTTAATCATCCCCAACCAAAACACTACGACTTATCCTACTACCACAAATGCCAATCAAGGACCTAAAATCCTTAACAAAAACCGCGGAGTGACAGATGGATGGAGTGACCAAACTAAAGAGAAAATGTTGTAAATGCTCCACCACCGATTAACAATCAATGAAACAACAATTTTACCCCAACAATCAATGCGGTGGATTTTAATCATCCCCAACGACAAAACAACAACAACAATGTCGTCAAATCCGGACACGGGTCAAAATCAAAACTCAACTGGATATCAAAACCAAAACAAAAGCAACAAACACAAAACTTTAATCCTAATAATCAATCGGTTTAATCATAGTTTTGGACCACAACACGTGCGAAACCTACAACCTAGGAGTTATAATCCCAACTTGTATTGTGGTTTCCACAAAATTCAAGGCCATGACACTAGGACTTTCCATGATTACAACAAGTTCATGCAACGTTTTCCAGAAGAACAAAGACAACTCTTCATAGATATGTTCTTAACAGATTTTGTGACACCTATACCAAATACTTTCACAGGGGTAATTTCCCCTCAAAACGCACCTCTTAAGATCTTCAATGATCCACTTCCAAATCACAATAACAATAATAAATTAAATCCAAATGGGACAAATAAAGGTGTAATGACGAAAATAACGATCATGAAGCCTCAACTTCACTAAATCCGCCTGCCATGCCGCAATTAGGAAATCAGCCACAAACCAAGATAGTTGGTCTAGTAGAGTTAGATACTGAGCTGCACATAGAAGCCATAACAAGAGCACGAGAATATTATTCTCAACCAAATCCAATCTATCCACTAGAACCAGATAACATTCAACAAACGTTGGTAAAACCCGTGGGTGCTTATGATTTAATTAATGACTTAACAAAGACCTTCTCTCACATCTCCTTTTTGGACTTGTTGAAAAACTCTCCTGCCCATAGGGCTGCTCTTTTAGAAGCACTAGGTCTAGTTCATTTAATTAACATCCCTCCACCTCTCGAAACACAAGTAAACCATATAGACTTTGATATCCACCCTCCGGGGCAGCCGGATAGGGATCACGAGTTTATATTCGACATAAAAAAATGCCAACATATGCTAAAATTACACGTAGAGGTGATCCGGCCTTGCATTTACAGGTATGGGTTTCTGATAATTACGTTAAGCGCGTAATGGTTGATGATGGGGCAACGGTTAACATTGTTCCCTTCTCTTTCCTTTAAAAGCTAGGATATGGAGAAACAAACTGTCCCAAAAAGAAATACGCTAAGAGGTTATGATAGCCTTAAGGCTACTTGATTGGGACTATAATATTACCAGTCACCTTAGGACCTAAGACAATCCTCACCGAGTTTTATATCATATATTAGGAAACCAACTATAATATGATCCTCGGTCGACCATGGATACATCGCATGAAAGCAATCCCTTCTACATTATTCCAGGAAATAAGATTCTTACACCTAGGAAAGATATTCGTAGCAAAAGGTGACCCAAAACCATTCGACATACACCTAGCGGACACAGAAGAAAAGACCGGCGTTCACTCTGAGTTTGAACTCCCAACAAACCAACTTAACAAACCAATCGACTCCAAACCGGAAGAAAAATTAATACCTACAATAGAACTAAAAATTATGAACCTAGTCAAGGGCATCCCAACCCTCAAGGATGAAGCTAACGTTGTAGAAACAGTGTCATTAGGAACTATTACAAAAATTGTCAAATTACTGGAACAAGATCTACCAATTTTCCTACCATTTGATTCCGTAGGTATGGGATGTACCCTAGGAGTTGGTTCTCTTCTAGCAAAGGAACTTTGCATGGTAGAAGTAACCGAAATAGAAGAAACAGATCTTAGAAGAAAGTCCTAACATCCATCTTTCCTAGTAAATATTGGACTCTCCATTTCGATGGAGCTAGATGTTGCTATGGAGCCGGGGCAGGTGTGATCTTTACTTCTCCTAAGGGAAAGATCCTACCTTTTGCTTTTAAGTTGAACTTTGAATGTACAAACAACGGCGTTGAGTACGAAGCCCTCCTCCTTGGCCTCATCATAGCCAAAAGGATCGGTGTCAATAACATCAGAGTATTAGGAGACTCGCAATTAGTTGCAAACCAAGTCTCTGAAGTATATGAGACTAGAGTTGAGCACTTACAGCTCTATAAAACAATAGTATTAGATCTAAGCAAAGGATTCGACTTCATATCCATTGAAGCAATCCCACGAGAACAGAACCTTCTCACAAATTCAATAGTAACCTCAGCTTCATGTTTCACCCCAAGTAATGAGTTAGAAGATACAAGTTTCAAGGTATCACTTCATATTGAACCATTGGTGAAGAAAATATCAACAAACCCTCTTCTAACACATACAACTGAGAATGAGTCTCCTATCTTACATCATGTTGTGAAAGTGATAAAGTCACTCTCGAATAGCTAAACGCCTATGCGAGCTACACCTTTCTCACCATATAGTTGATCTTTCCTAATACCGCACTCATCTTCCTACTTTGGAAATCCCACGGTAGAGTCTCCTCCACGAGAAGGATATCGATATCTACGAGATAGAAAATGGAGAAATCTTGGAACTACCTCCCCATTACTCGAGTTTGAAGAAGGTAACGCTTCTTTGATAGAAGAAACCATTGACATAAACATTGGAATGGAGGAAGAACCAAGAATTTTGAAGTTGGGATCCTCGCTAACTCGGAGGAGATAGAAATACACACCTAAATCCTCAAAAAACATCAAAAGGATTTTGCATTTAATTATAAAGAAATGACGGGTATCGCACCACAAGTTACGGTACATAATCTCATCACTAAACCAGATGCAAAGCCAATTAAACAAAAGTCAAGACCGATGAAGCCAAAAGTGGCTCTCATGGTAAAAGAGGAAGTAGTAAAACTTCTCCAAGTAGGATTCATCAAGCCCGTTGACTATTCGAATGGGTATCTAATATCGTTCTGTCCTCAAAAAGAATGGGAAGATACGCATTTGTATAGATTTTCAGGATATTAACAAAGCTTGTCCCAAGGATGATTTCCCATTACCATCCATTGACGTTATCGTTGATGCAACAACTAGATTTGAACTATTGTCCCTCATGGATGGGTTCTCAAGGTACAATTAGATTAAAATATCTGAACAAGATCAAGCCAAAACCACATTTATAACTCCCTGGGGAACTTATTGTTATGTTGTCATGCCATTTGGTCTTAAGAATGCCGGTGCTACGTATCAGCGGGAAATGACTTATATATTCCATGATCTTATCCATAAAATTGTGGAATCATATGTGGATGACTTGTTGGCCAAGGCCAAGCGCCGTTGTGATCATCTGGAAGTGCTCTGTATCATCCTCTCACGATTAATTGAATATGGTGTCACACTAAACCCAGAGAAGTGCGTTTTCGGTGTAACAGGAGGCAAACTTTTAGGATACATTATATCTTCACGAGGGATTGATGTTGATCCGGCCAAAATACGGGCTATTCTTGAAATGATCCCACCTTCGGATGAGTCTGGAATCAGGTCATTTCTTGGGAAACTCGGTGCAATCCGAAGGTTCATCCCAGATTTAAGCTTTGCCATTCATCCAATCAACAATCTACTCAAGAAAGATTATAGCGTCGATTGGACTGAAGATTGCAACGAGGCCTTTGAAGCAGTTAAGCACTTCTTGTTGTCACCACCCACACTAATGCCTCCCAAGCCAGACCGCCCTTTGATCCTATACTCACGAGCCACTCATGTCTCGCTGGCCTGCATGTTGGCTCAAGAAGATGATGACAAACGAGAACACGCGATCTATTTCATTAGCCGAACATTGCTCGATTATGAAACACATTACACACAGGTATAGAGAGAATGCCTTGCCATAATTTTTATAATAAAACATTTGAGACATTACATGTTAAACCAGGAAACAAGGGTCATTGTAAAGACAGGCCATTTACAAACATTTCTCACACAAGGATCTTTATCTAAAAAAGTTGGCCGTTTCATAACCCTAATGGGAGAATTTGAGTTAACATTCGTAAACCAAAAATTTGTTAAAGGACAAATCATTACAGACTGGTTAGCTAACAATCCACTAGATGGAGGCGAGGTGGTAGATCTAGACTTTCCCGATGAATGTATATACTTTATCGAAACCAGATCCCCCATTTCTACATGTCCCTGGTATACTAATATCATAAACTTTATCATGGACCATACGTACCCAGAAAGTGACATGTCACAACAAAGAAGGCGGTTACACATTATTATTGCTAAATATGTTGTTTTAGACCAAGTACTCTATCGTAGAGCCTTCGACGGCATGCTTCTAAGATGCGTCGACATAGAAGAATCCAAGAAGATTCTTCATGAATCCCACAATGGGATATGTGGGGGCCACTTCGGTGGTCACGCCACCACTCGCAAAATACATCGGATGGGCTATTTTTGGCCCACTCTTGAGCATGATGCAGTGGAATTTGTACATAAGTGCCACAAATGCCAAGAATTCTCTCACGAGATTCACATGCCAGCACAATCCTTGCAACCAATAGTGACTTTGTGGCCCTTCTCCACGTGGGGTCTAGACTTAATAGGAAATTCTCTCCCTCATCAACCGATGGCCATAATTTTATAATCATAGCCATGGAATATTTTACCAAATGGGTGGAGGCCATGCCTCTCACCACCGTACCAGGTTTGGTAATTGCCAAATTCATTTTGAACCAAATTATCTACAGGTATGGTGTCCCACAAGTCATTATCTCAGATAATGGCACATCCTTTAAGAATGACGAGTTTTGTGAGTTATGTAGAAAGTTCAAGGTAAACCATCACATGGCCTCTCTTTACTACCCTCAAGCCAATGGGTAGGCTAAAGTGACAAACAAAATGTTGAAAACTATTCTCCTCAAAATAGTCAAGGAGAACAAACGAGATTGGCATTTAAAACTATATCCGGCCTTGTGGGCCCATCAACCTCAATAAGAACACCAACAGGAGCAACTCCTTTCTTTGGTATTCGAGTAGAAGTAGTTCTCCCACTTGAGGTTGAAATACCCAGTCTCCGCATCTCATTACAAGGGATTCTAGACAAAGAAGCTTACAGGGAGGCATGCCTCTCTCAACTAGAAAGCCTTGACAAGGCCAGGTTAAACACCGAACAATGGCACAGAGCCTATGCTGACCGGATGTGCCGTCAGTATAACAAAAAAGTCTATGAGTGAGAAATATATGAAGGAGATCTAGTTCTAAGACTAGACTGTCGGATCGATAAGAAAACCGGTGAAGGAAGAAAGTTTCGGCCTAAATGGTTGGGCCCATATCAAGTCATGAAGGACTACGGAAACAGTGCATATCTCTTGTGCACACTAGAAGGTGAGGAATTTGGTGAAACTGTCAATTCCTTACACCTTAAGCGGTTTTACGCATAAAATGTCAAAGTCATTGCTAGTACATTATAGCTACCTACATTGCATTAGTCTTTTAGCTGCTTCATTTTGTCCATTTCATAAAAATGATAGTCCAAGAGCTTACTCTTAAAACAATATGTTACAAACTTTTGAAGATATTGGCAAAAATATTCATATCACATCTCTTCAAACATCATCAAATATTTTCAGATCTTCTCATCAATTTCAATAGACAAACATTGACGGAAACCATATCAAGACCTGTATACTTGGCTTTGCTCTTTCTTTCTACTAGGTGAAGTTTTCCTTGCCTACAGTCTGTTTTGAAAGCTTATTGGTGTCACATCTATCCCTCTTAAAATCTCTTGGAGTGAAAGGATATCCCAAAGTCATGGATCCGAAATGTCAAAATCAAATGAAATCAAAACCACCCAGCAAACAAAATATTTTATTTTACACACTTCTTTACCCCATCACCTTCGGCGATAAGCCCACATCTCTTCTAGTGATGTGAGGTTGGGAAAGGAAAGAAGTGCCCTTACTCACCTGTATCTTGCCTTTGGTGACAAACCCATGCTTCTTACTAGTGGCGTGAGGTAGGGTGTGGGGGTCTAGTCACACAAATTAACAAATCTTGCTATGCTTAAAAACACGAGATCAAATTTTATTAAGAGAAAACAAATATCCAAATTCTAAAGAGATCAAATCCTCAAAACCAGATTTTGTCAACCAAGTTGCCATTTATGAATCTAAGTCTAGATAAACTGCTGTAAAGTAAGTGGCCTTCTAAGCTTGGTAGTAGTTTTGAGTAGGGTAGTAGCTCGATACCAACATAGTTTGACTTTCTCGATGCGAACTTTGACCGAACATATCTAGAGCTCCCGATGTCCGTTTGTCGCGTTCTCACAGTCGTTGGAAAGCTCTCAAGATGATCTTCTGCACTGACACCATTTAGAGATGTTTAGGGAACTTTCAGAAATGATCCCTTGATCACACCTCCCCACTGAGAAAAGCTTTTTGTCCCAAAAAGCTTCCATCTGTCTGAATCTGGAAACTCTGCTGCCACCTCGGAAGTGCTTGTAGTAGACCCTTGGGTCTTCTCCTCCAACCTTCTCACTTCGACAACTCTGCTCCGATCCTGGGACCTGTGGGTTATGGGTCCACGATGCTTCCGCTGCGCCACTCTGATATCCGAAGAAGACCTCCACGCCTCCGCTTTATGGTGCTAAGTTTCTGAATGAAACCTCAACGCTCCCTCTGTGCGGTCTTTAAGATTCTTGATATCGACAACAAGGATCTTCTTTTACTCTATAACACAACTCCTGGCTCCAAGTTGATTCCGCGAGAATCCGAGGCTGGTTTGAAGGAACTCCATGTTATGTAGAGCTTTGATTGATCCGATGTCGGTGATGGACAATGCCTTGTCCCCTTTACTGACCTCAACGCCTCCGATGCATGATCTAAGCCTCTTTTAAGACCTCGAGCCTCCAATGCATGATCTAAGTCTCTATAGACCTCAATGCCTTCGATGCATGATGTTAAGCCTCTTTCAGACCTCGAGCCTCCGATGCACGATGCTAAGTCTATTACAGACCTCAACGCCTCCGATACATGATGCTAAGCCTTTTTCAAGACCTCGAGCCTCCGATGTATGATGCTAAGTCTGTTGATCAGCTACCATTCGTATGTGTGGTCACAATGCCTTGACACCGAATGAAGTTCCGAGCTAATCCTTTGAGAGCTCTTCTTGTTGACATACAATATCAGGTACCATTACTCAACCGCACGGTGCATGCCTCTACCTGCGAGAATGAAGTTCCGACCCAACGTCAATGCCAACGGTGATTCAGCTACCATTATGTTGCACGGTCACAATGCCTCTACACAGAATGAAGTTCCGAGCTGATCTTTGCGAACTCTACTATCTGCACAAATGGCAGATCAATCTCCAAGCTTTATATGAGTCAAATCCTATATCCAAGCTGTAGCATGTGGTACTCACCATGCTGATTAGGAGATATGTTAGGAGCATTAATCAAATTTTCTAAATAAGAAAATCCAGAGTATTGTAAACCTTTCTCTCAGCATTTTCTCACAAAATCTGATCTCCAAACTTAATCCGCATACGATCCATCAATCTGAATTATACGATATATAATTGAAAAATTGTTGACTTACCCATTTCAAAGGACTTTCACTTTCGGTATTACACTCGTCACGGGTTGACTTGTCAACCGGTGGTGACGTAGAAACCTCTTACGCGCTTTCGATAGGCCTCCATTCCATCTTTGGCTTGCCATTACTCGATGGCGAGATGGATGCGATTTCAACAATTTTCCACACGATGCCCATTCCTCCTGCAGCAATGAGCACAAAAATTCCTCTTAATCTCCTTCTTCTGGGATGAGGAACTCTTTTTGCCATTTCTCGACTCTGCATGACGAGATTGGTCTTTCTCCACTGTATTGCAATGTGGATTGACTTCATTTGTCTCCTCCCTGCCAAAACAATGACTAAACAAGGAAAATATACTGCATTTTATGGTGTTAGCAAAATCACCAAAATAATTGCCCTCTGGGGGTCTTACTAATGCAAGTATAGCAGTACAAACATTTCCCAAAATTGGGTCTTTAACTAATGTGTCTTGTATGGTTAGATGTATACAAACGTTGCCCTCAAAGGGGTCTTACCAATACATTCTACCCTACACAATAGTTTTTAGGTTTTATCTGCGCATGAGATATAATGGATTCATCCAAATAGAAATGAGAAAATTATTGAGTATGTTAAACATGTCTCTCAGTCTATCCCACCAATCTGGAAATCCAGAAGAACAAGCCAATGCCATCCCTGTCAAAGCAACCTGTACTGATTAACCTGCTCCATACCAACTTGCTTCGAAGATTAGTAAGTTTGCAGGTGTCGATTACTAGCTCTGATACCAAACATGATCTGAAAATAATCAGATTATTACCACCTGATCTCGGACCCTTGTAGGATTTAATTATTCGCCGATAATTTACTCCTTTTAAGTAATTAATTTTAAAATAATGCAAGACAAAAATGAAAATTGCACCGAGTTGATTACGGAGTTCGGCGAATTGCCTACGTCTCTGGGTTCGTGGTCAAACCGTTCCACTAGTCAAAACTTGTAAGTTCTGATAGTACTTTCACAAGAAAACCTAATGGAATTTTACTTGCCTACTAGTACACCGTTCTTGGACGACAAGGGTGAAAAATAGCACCCGACTTCCACCTTCTGGTGTACGATCTCCTTCGGTTTGTGATCGGCCTTCTGACGCAAACAATGCGAAGCTAGCACTCCGGTCGACAATCCGATTTGCGAGTAGTTGGTGTGGCTCAATGGGCCTATTGGGTAGTTTACATTTCACTCCCATCACAAATATTCCATCTAATATTGCCTAAAATAATAGGCCAATGAGGCAATACACATCCGACACATCCCACAAATAAGCTTAACAAATAATAAGCTGGGATCGGTGTCTTCGTTGCACCGCACCATGTCCACTATTCCATGCTCTAGCTGATGAGCTTCTCCATTGCACCGGTGTGTCTAATGTGTGTCCAATACAATGAATGAGTTCCCTATTTATACAAAATTAGGGCCCAAAATAATGCACTTGCATATTATCCATAGGCTAATATTAGCCTAATCCCGTAGCATAGAATTTGGGATAAATTTTCCAATTTAACAGTTGCATAGGAAATATCCCAATTTGGGCGGCATTTGCATTTTTAATGGGATTAACTCCTAAGTTTGGCGCGGATGCACTTTAAAATGGGTTAAAAATCCCATGTTTGGCGCGGCTAAGGTAATTTAGGCTTTATTAAGCCTTTCCATGCGCCAATGAAGTGGTCGACCCACGTTGGGCTTATAACCGCCCCCTACCACCGCTTACCACCTTCTTCCACGTGAAACATATGTTTGGCGGCTATGTAGGAGTTAATATTAATGTATACACATTAATATATATATATATATATATATATATATGTGTGTGTGTGTGTGTGTGTGTGTGTGTGTGTGTGTGTGTGTGTGTGTGGCATTGGCATATATGCGGTCAATGGGAAAGTCAACTCTGGTCAACTGGTCAATATTGGACCGAATCGCACTGTGACACGTGGCTTGCCAACACTCGTCGAATTCGCTCGATTTGCCTATCGGGAGACGACAAGTGGACTACAGGATTACCGAGTTAATTATTTCATACCACATTAGAGGGGTCGAAATTATATTGGTAAGTCCACTTTCCAAATGGCGCGCATATATGCCAATGCCACATATATATATTAATGTGTATACATTAATATTAACTCCTACACAGCCGCCAAACATATGTTTCCACGTGGAAGAAGGTGGTAAGCGGTGGTAGGGGGGGCGGTTATAAGCCCAACGTGGTCATTGACCACTTCATTGGCGCATGGAAAGGCTTAATAAAGCCTAAATTACCTTAGCCGCGCCAAACATGGGATTTTTAACCCATTTTAAAGTGCAGTACCGTGCCAAACTTGGGAGTTAATCCCATTAAAAATGCAAATGCCGCCCAAATTGGGATATTTCCTATGCAATCCGTTAAATTGGAAAATTTATCCCAAATTCTATGCTACGGGATTAGGCTAATATTAGCCTATGGATAATATGCAAGTGCATTATTTTTGGGCCCTAATTTTGTATAAATAGGGAACCCGTTCATTGTATTGGACACACATTAGACACACCGGTGCAACGGAGAAGCTCATTGCTTTAGAGCACGGAATAGTGGACACCGGTGCGGTGGAACACACCGATCCCGAGCTTATTATTTGTTAAGCTTATTTGTGGGATGTGTCGGCAGTGTGTCTATTGGCCTATTATTTTAGGCAATATTAGATGGAATATTTGTGATTGGGAGTGAAATGTAAACTACCCAATAGGCCCATTGAGCCACACCAACTACTTGCAAATCCTGGATTGTCGACCGGAGTGCTAGCTTCGCATTGTTTGCGTCGGAAAGCCGATCACAGTAGAAGGAGATTATGCGCGGGAAGGTGGAAGTCGGGTGCTATTTTTCACCCTTGTCGTCCGAAGAACTGGTGTACTGGTAGGCAAGTAAAATTCCATTAGGTTTTCTTGTGAAAGTACTATTGTAACTTACAAGTTTTGACTAGTGGAACAGTTCGACCACGAACCCGGAGACGTAGGCAATTGCCGAACTCCGTAATCAATCTGTGTGCAATTGTCATTTTTGTCTTGCATTATTTTAAAATTGATTACTTAAAAGGAGTAAATTATCGGTGAATAATTAAAGCCTACTGAGGGTTCGAGTCGGGTAGTAATAATCGATTATTTTCGAGATCATTGGTAGTAGTTACGAGTAAGGTAGGTGTGTAGGTCCAAATTTGGTTCTTGTTCTTGGTTTGTCTTGTCCCTCATCATTCCATTCAAATCAAACTCATACAACTTGTGACCTTCCTAATTTTTGGTGTTGAGCCTCACGTCTTACTAGTTGCGTGGATTCGGGATTGGGGCAAGTTCATCTCTTTATCACTATGCATTCATCACGTTCTGCCATTATAAGAAGGAATTACAAACATTGCCCAAAGAGTTCAAAAGTTTAGTACTACCATATGTTAGTATCATCACATATCATCATTACAAAAACATATAGAGTAAAACATTCTATTTACTATCATTTGTTGTCCATTGCATACATTTGGAAACATGAAAAGCAAATATTCTAAAAAACATCTAAAACACATTTAAAAAAATGAGTCACAAAATTCAAGACACCAAAAGTTTAGATCCAAAGATATATATATAAAATCAGGGTTCATGTATAATGCCATCATGCACTAGGCATGGTCAAAATGCTCGATGAGCCTCGAAAATATAAAAATACTCATGTAAACAACCTAACAAAGGTCACTACAAAAAGAGCCAAGTGGCCTCTCAATCCCTATGGGATCCCTCGGGAATGCGCACGATCACATCTAGGACTCAAGGCTCACGCCGCGCTCAGAGTGCACTAAGGGCTCACGGTCCCGAATGGTAGTTGTAGTCTCGCTATGAGAGAGGCTCCTCCTCATCGGGCACTCTGCGATCCTATACCCGCTAACTCGATACGGAGGTAAGGTCTCATCCCGCGTAAATGGTAAGTCCTCATTTCATACTAATTTAGTATTTATTTTTGATTTGTTTTATCTATCTGCACTTGAGTCCTCTTTCCATTTTGCAGGTAGCGGGAACTCGGATGGTGAAATTTCGACACACGAGCATGTTAGGTATAATTTATAGCTTCCCGTTTTGGGACCGCCATTCGGACCCACCGTTTTATGCCTCTTTATGGCTAAAACGCTTCTCCGAGGGGGCAATATGTATGTACCCAAAATTGTAGGGTACTGTACCACCAAAACGATGTTACACATGCCCCAATGATGATACAGGTCACCTCGCAAGGTGTTCGGGATCCAGAGAAGCTCACGAAGTATATGTTAGCATCCTAAATGCTTTATCCAAGTTCCTTATGCCTTGTTTTATCCCTCGCCCCCCTTTTAACAATGCATTTTGACCTTCAGTGACGAAACCGCCATGCCACTGGCGAGCGACGGTCTTGTAACCACCGCCTTATTGAAGGTGGCGGTCTTGTAATTGCCTCCTACTCGGGCGGCGGTCCTTCACGCATTTTCCAACACATTCTTTTGATCACGACTTGCGTAATTTTCAAATTTCACCAACTTTTCTCAACCGCCTTGGCTCGTATTAATGTTTTATGTTCCCTGGAATAGTGTTTCTTCATTGTTTAATGGTAAAAGAGTTCTAATAGGAATTACCTTTAGGTGAATGTGAAATCTATAAATAGCCAACTTGTTTTCAAGCAAATGGTCCCTCAACTTCTCATTTCCATTGTTTAGTCTCTCGGTTTCTTTCTTAGAACTCATTTTGTTTTCATGTTTTGCATCCATGCTAGTTTTTCCCTTCTTTGTTAGAAGCCATTCAATCTTCTTGCTTGAGTCTTGTTCATTGTTGTTCATATAAATTATTTTAGAGAAGAGTAGTGTCGATTATAGATTGAATTCATTAGATTTTCATGTTGTGTTCTTCACGGAAGGTATATTCTAGAATCTCTAGATACACTTGTGTTGTATTCCCGTGATAAATCCCGTTAGGAATTGCATACGCCAAGCTCTGTCACTTGTGCTTATCCCTCTCCTACTCGGATTATATTCGATCTATATCCAAAGCTGCCATTGTCCAAAATACCTTTTACGTTGATCTTTAACATATATACGCTCTTAGACTCGCGTGAACACGAAGGAACAAGGAGATTATTCTGAGGGGCAAAATCATACACTACTTAGATTCACCACTATTTTGAAAATTTCAGGTTTTATCTCACAAAGTTCTAGTTAAAATATATCAAATAGAGTAGTGAAATATTTCATTTCAATTAAATTTCATTTTCAATATTGCAGGGAAGCTATGGGGATTGATAATTTACGAGAAACTATAATTCATTCCTCACTTCGACATAGGATCAATAATCTTTCAATTAAGTTAATCAGCTATCTAGTTATTTAGGATAAACTCACAACCGCATTGACAAAATAAATACACCGGGCTACCTTGCTTGTTTTAATTTTGTTATTAGATTAGTTGTCATTTTCTAAATATATTAGATTAGTTGCTCTTATTCTATCAAAAATACAAAAATAGAGGAATATATATATGTTGTAGATATATCTTACATAATTAGTTTATTTCATTTCAGTTAGGTTTATATTGATCTTGTATGACAATCACGAGACCTAGGGAGCCCGGGGAATACGTTTTGAGCCAATCGTGTCTCAACCAAGTATTGTTGCAGCAATAAGCGACATAGACCAAAATCTCATAATTCAAGTCTTCCCGAATAGCAATAGACCTACAAGAAATCAGCACACATATAAGAGGATTAAACATAGAAGATGACAAAGTGCACACGTTTTGGTCAAATCAGCCAAATTATAGATTGCCTTGATATTCTCCATATGACTATGAAGGAACTGAAAGAGAGAAAACATTCGGTTGTGATCCACTAGTCCCACATCCCAAATGCGCAGAGACCTCCTCGTTGATATAGACACTAGCTTATGCATCCAAGTTGCTTTAGAACACATTTTAGGTACTCCGAGAAAATCGTGCAACTTCTAGTTCTAAACGTAGAGGCCGAAAAGGCATACGATTACTAGATACTTGGGATCAGAAGAAGGGATTGATTCTTCACATGACCATAGGAGGTCCACAACAACCATGAACTTACGGTTGTGATCCACAGTCTCACAACCCAGCGGGCCTACAAATCAACTTAACATTGATGCTAGGTTGCGAACATTAGTATTTAGGTCCTCTCCACTCCCACCAGACATTATCACACAACTATCATTATTAAACGTAGAAGCTAATCAAGCTAAATATTTCTGGACTAGACCGGAGAATCGTCCATAAAACACCAAAAGATCCACTACACATTTAGTCATTCCATTTTCATGACCTTGTCGGGAGATATATACGAAGCACCCACAGTTATCTTCCACATATCCCACAACCCATAGATTGGATCATGACAGAGCTTGATATTGATTGGAGCCTTCGAGAAGCTATCCTCGTCGAACGATCTATCACACTTTGGTTCAGTTAGGAGGGCCTTCTTTTCCTTAGATTCGCGAGATCCCGCTATTGCGTGTTGAAGACATAAGATTACCTAACTAGTTTATCTGCACCCCACATGTATTCCATCCCCACCGGCTGTCTCGACACGACCTTGGGAGGTTGGGTGCGAGGAAGAGTTACTTGTAGATTCCCATGCTCGCATGTCACTTTTCCATCATACAGTGATCCCAAGGGTGGGGGTGGAGGATGTCCTGCATCCGAGTATGGTGCACTCTCTCATTTGGGTGTAGTGTAGCTATAACACGCTTTGTATCATCCTAAAAGATAACCATATAGTAATTAAGTCAATGTATAGTAATCAATCAGTGAAACACATAAGTAAATAATCCAATACATTTACTTTCCTCTTGTGGAGGAGTGTCACATTTCATCTCTGAAACATCCTGTATCAAAAACCATTTGACACACTCTGTCAAACCGTCTACAAATGTGGTGAGGTAGGGAAATAGAGCAACATGAATAATGGCCTTGCAATGCTGACTTTGACGGATGCGAGGGGAGTCACATGTCATGACAACACACATGAGGGTCAACACCAAAAACAAATATCCCAACGGCATTTGTATCATTAGACATTTGCACTTTGACCCCAAAGGAAATAACCTGGAATGATAATAATATCAACCGTAATAATAATTATATCTTAAGATTACTAACAAAAAGAATGTTGAAAGGCCAATGAGAAAAAGATTTAAATTACTAGTGCAACTACCTCCTCACTCCTCACTTCCCTTGTACATGCCCCTTTCCTCTGGCCTCTCCTTTTCACCCTTATCGGATTGTTCAACAATGATCTATATGGAACCTTGTACACATCAAAATGGTTGTAATTCCAATGGTGATATGAACACTCCAAATAATAAGCAAAAACTCAAATCAAACATGACAGAAAAAGGGTCTAGCATTCTCATAGATAAACAAGAAGGTACATATAGGATTGTTGTGTGACTCTTGTGCATGACACGTGGACACATGAAATCCTAACTAACCCTAGGTAATGACCTATTATATCACTAAGTTAGATGACTAACCATATGTGGTGGACAAGATGTCGAATGATGACGAGATAAGTCATATTCAACAAAACCCCCATTCATTGAAGGCCGAGGTAGAGGTTATATCAAGTCAAAACATAAAGAGAACTCCTTAGAAAACTAATAAAGATGTGTTAATGGGGCCCAAAAACTAAAGTCCTAACAATATACCCATGTATAAATAACAACTCTCTAAAAAAGAAGAAGAGGAAAAAATATGTCTCGACAACTAGGCCTGATAAGGTACCCATGTACAATAAGGATCTCAAGTAATGGAGGAAAACCCCTAAGGGAAAAACATCCACTTATAAGAGATAAAATACTCCCCTAAACAACCTAAGAAATATGCATCATATGGGTCCGAAACTAAAGGCTTGATAAGGTACCCATGTACAAACTGTAATCTTTCTACAAGAAGAAGATGAGGAGAAGAAGAGAACTATCCAAATGCTTTCGGAAGATAATTTCAAATGAAATCCCATGAAATTTGAAGGACTTGAAAGTTTGTAATCAGTGGTGGAGGGAGGGGGAACATGAAGTGTCTCTGAAGGTGGAAGAGAATCCTGAAGAGGAGAGGAAGACAAGAAGGACCAAAGTAGATGTGCGGAAGCAATAGTGGACCTTACCTAAGACAAGAGAACAAGTAAAGATACTTGGCTTCAGCGAAGGGTTCGGTAAAAACTAGATCGAAGCTTGTAAATTTATGAAGTCTCCAAGAAGAGTGTCGATGATGTGGTCTTCCACATGTAGACTGAAGAAGGTCCATCTACATCGAACAATTTTTCTGCCCTTAGGAAGAACAAAAATGGTGCATTGAAATTTTCTCATTTGATGAAGGAACACGAAGGTAAAAATACAAAGAACTCTGAAGTTGGTCCACAATGGAAGCATGACATAGGTCTAGAAAGAAGGTTCTCAAGAACAAAAGGTAATGCATGTGAAGTAGAACTATCAGAGTATGGGTATGGATCATTCACCAAAAGAATGTTCATATGAAGTGAAGGCAAAACAACAACCCCCACAATAGTAGAAAGAGGATCCACAAATAGACATGGATTAGTGATGATCTCTATAAAATGGGAATTGATAAGAGTCCCAGAAGGGGAGCTCCCAAAAAAGGAGATCAAGGAATCCTCTAAAACACTTGTAGAAGGATGACAAAATCCCTATACTATATCACAAGTAGGAACTACGAAGAGATGACTAAGGTCTGGAAGATACTCGTCCTAAGAGGGTGGCTCAACAAACAGAAGAGAAATGTCTGATAAGTATGAATCACCAACACACAAAGAAGGAGTGAATAACTCCTCACACACTAGAAATAATGTAATGAGAGTATGAGGCTGGGAACAAAACTTCCCGACGTTTGATGGGAAAAGAGGCATGTCAAAATTCTCTAAAATGTGGCCGAGAGAAGGAGGAGAGAAGTCCTCATCAATACTATCATCATCAAAACTAGAAGAAAAATCCTTTTCATCAGGGATATGAACAGGAAAATATGTATTAGCGAGAACTATCATCACAAGAAGCGAAAAAGGAGACAACAATATCGGTAAGGGAAGAATTATAGGTAGTCTTTGAAGGGTCTCCAAATAAAGATTGAAGAATGTTCCAAACAGTGTGATGACACTTCATGTGCACCACATGATGGTGGAGAGGTATGGAAATGTATATTAACAAATGACCAATAACCATACTACAAGTGTCAAACCAAGATTCAAGATGGTCAGGATCACTGGGAATGTACTCATCCATACAAGTAGAGATAAAGGTCATTGTGAATAAGAAAAATTCCATGCTCGAATGCCACAGTGCATAGTTAGCCCTACCAAGAAGAAGAGGTGGAGGATGTAATGTAAAAATGGTCCTATGAAGCGTAGATCTAGGAAAATTAATCTCCATGGTGCATAAAAACAAGTGTAGAATGGAAGAAAAGGAGTGTATAAAAATACACACAAGGTTGCAAGACGTTGGACTCAACTGAGAATGCATCTAGTATGCATACAACACCCAAGAACAATGATAACTCCATGTTTGTGACACTTTATAAGTAGTGTGTTGATTACAATAAGGTGTGTTCATGTGATGTGGGAATTTTGACCAATCACCTTGTAGTAAGGGACAAACCACATAAGAATGGAGGCCACAATAAGTCTCGGTTAGAAGCGAAGAACAACATGTAAGGAAACAAAAATGTTGTAAGCAAGGAACAAGGGGAGGAGGCTCTCTTTCTACAAGGTTGTGGTGGACACACACACTAACCTGCAAGTGAAGAAGAGTGATTACAATGAAGTGCAAAAACGGCCCAAAAACAAGTCCAAGAGACCTCTGGATGTCAAAAAAGATCTGAAAGGCAAAAACCACTGAATGGTGCTTCACACTCTAGAAAAGTTAGTAGCAAAAATCACCAATAACGCTCTAAAATTGTACTTTGAATTTTTCCTATTAGTCTAATTTAGAGATCAAAAGGAAAAGAAATGATAATAATTTTTAATTAAATGATAAATTTAAACTACTAATGGATATAAATTAAAGACCTAATTTAATTAAGGTTCCTAAAAATTAAATAATACCCCTTATTAAACATTAAAGCATTTAATCTAGATTAAAAACTAACCTGCAAGACTTAAATGGCCACTAATTAAACAAACAACATCATATGGCTTGAATACAAAACTAAATTAGAAAATGGGACCACTTTAATATTGAACTCCCCTTTATCAATAAAATAGTGACCACTTTAAAACTTATACCTAAGCCCTTAATAAAACAAACATTACAAGCTTTTAAATTAAAAAAATATGTTTATTATTTAAAAAGCAGTAAATGAGATTTAAAGCGGGCCTAGGAGAGAAGATAGGTTATGGCTTGGTCAATAAGACCGATGGGAGGGTGATCAATTTTTGTGGCTCGAGGATCACAAGGCTCAAGATGAGAGAGTTGTGTAGATGACTCGACAGAAGGCGAGATAGGTGGTGCACAAAACGATAAGGGCTTGGCAACATGATTTAGGTTAATTGGTTTGACCGGATAACAAGGTTAACGAATTATCAAAGTAGACATAGACCACCATAAATAAGCGGGACGCACCAAAAATGGAGGAGGAGATCAACCGTGGCACACGCAGGGAGAGCCAAGGTCACACAACTCAAAGTAAAGGGAAGCACGATGATGTGGGTAGGTCATAGAGCGAGGGGGTCGAGTCGTAGAGGAAACAAAAGCAAGTGAGGTGGAATACAATAGGAGTTGAGCTCAAGGAATGATCCAGAGGGAAGAATCACATGTAACTTAACTCAAATAACGACTTGACACTCAAAACTCATAGGAAACAAGGCAAAAAAATGATTCCAACTCAAATGTAAAATGCCCAACTCGTTGAAACACAAGAAGACACTCAAGGAAATAAAGGCAACTCAAATACAATGCAAAAGATTGAATTGACAACCAAACAAATCAAATCCAAACATGGGCATTCGACCAACACACAACCAAGTGATGCAAACAAGCTCACCACTGGCGAACTCGCCAAAGTAGGAGGAGCTCGATAGAGCGAGCTGGTTATAGGAGCAACTCGATGAGGATCTCGAGGAGCCGCCGAGATGGGAGGGGTAGGAGGAGCTCGGGTGGGACAAGGGATTTGGGTGGAGATGATTAGTAGTGTAAAGGTATTCGAGAGAGAAAATAGGGAAGGCAATGCTAGAATTTTTTTAAAAATGGATTTTTTTAATGAAAAACCAAGAAAAAGCCATAAATACCTCCAAAAGATGTTTTCTGCAAAAGTTGGATGCAGATAGCCATATTTAGCTAGAAAACCTTGAAACTCCAAGACTTGAAAAATGACCACATGCACATGCACCGAAAACATAAAAACTAGCAAAACTCCATAAACAAGATTGTTAAACCCGACAACAAGATTCCAAAATCGAACTACAACTTGCACGAAAAGCACAAAAACCAAAATATAAGTAATCAATAAGTAAAATCAAATGATTGCACGTTTACCAAAGCATAGCTATGATACCATATTGGATTGTTTCGAGATCAATACGGAACCCCGTACACATTGAAAAGGTTAAACTTCCAATGGTGTCGTGAATGCTCCAAGTAGTGAACAATAACTTGAATCACTTGAATGAAAATCAAGCATGAAAGAAACAAGGTCTAGCATTCTCATAGATAAAAAAAGGTACATATAGGAGTGTTGTGTAACTCTTGTGCATGACACATGGACACATGAAACCCTAACTAACCCTAATGACCTATGATCTCACTAAGTGAGATGACTAACCATATGTGGTGGACAAGATGCCAAATGACGACGAGACAAGTCATATATACCAATAACCCTCTCCCTCCTAAACTGGAGAGAAACTTGCATCTCCACCACTCTTTTGCTAGGCCTCTCTTACCTCTTATGCGCAACTATCTCTATGATAATATCGAGACCGATGGTAAAATAATAAGGGAATGTCTCATCGGTAATGCCGACTTGCAAAAAATTGATACAATATTTTAAATGAAATAGCAACTAAATAAAACAACATACAATTGTCAAACTAATGCCAACATTTTGTTACCTTTTCCTTTTTCCTTCTATTGAGTGACTCTCTCTGTCTCTGTAGAAGCTGACTCAAGGGAATATCATCATCCTACACACACCGTCAAAGTGAAGAGTTAATATACACACAATTAAACACAAACTAAATTAAATATACAAATTAAAGTCCAATGAATACGTACAAGATCCTTCGCAAGGATCTCACAATGTTCCCACTAGCTTTACACCACCCTCTTCTCTCTCTTCCTGTTCATGAAATATTATTAAGTTAGTGATTTCCAACCATACATAATACAAAAATAACATACTAGATTCTACTAATCATAAATTTACCTCATTGTTAGGTTTTAACTAGTCCTTTCTTTCCTTTTCTCTCAACCACCTCTCCTTTTGTGCCTCTCACCTCCATTTTAAATCATATGCACACATTTCCTTTTCCAAACCTTTCTTCCCACTCCAACTCAACTCCTCGAATCAATTTTTTCCTTCCCTTTGGAAAACTTGATAGACAACTCCGCATTTGTTACAAGTTGTAGTGTTGTCTCATGACATAGACCAAGTTACTCTCTCTCCTCTCTATGTATTTCCTCATTCTATAAGGAGAGAGACATGGTCGTTTACCCATATGTTTACGGCTTCACTTATGTGGTTTCGTAAATGGAAGGTTACAATGTGACACCATGCGATGGACATTAAGTTTTTAGAGCTCCCAAAACTTAACAACCCCACTAATACCACATACTCCATGCTCACAAAAAATTGAATGTGAGAACCCGCTCGTTCTATTCTGTAGTCAATAGGTGGTTGTTTGAAATACATATTTAGATAATTATCTTAGTAAATCGAATAACACTAATCACTAAGAAAAAACAAAATAAAGTTTTAAAATTCCTCACCTCTGTCATAGGCTCTACAAAATATGAGTCAATGTGCTCGGAAGGATCATAAAATGGATCACCATGAGGACCATCACTCCCTGGAGTAACATCTCTCTGTGACATAAAATTTTAAAATTTTAATTGACATTTGTTTAAAATAACTTATAAGAAATGTAAAAACTTACACAATAAAAACAAGTTACCGACAACATGGCTACCTCCACTTTGTAAATTGTGTCCAATGCTTATGTGTCCTAGGATGTAAAGTGCATTGTTTGAAAGGAAAATAAATAAATAAACCATTAACCAAACAAAAATAATGTGTTATGATATGAATTATAATAAATGTTCACAAATTAGTATATTACCGTCTCAATATTTTCACATCCTCTCAATGCATAAGAATGGATATTGAACAAGGGTGGGAAATCATCCAACTTCCCTATGTCCTATCTAACTACATCGCCATAACTTTCCCCACAGCTACGCATTCTAATACAAGAAAAACTAAAACATATCGTACACAAACTCTTTTATTATTTTACATTCAGATTGAGAGAATTATGCGAGTAAAAATGTGATAGATTTAATTTTACACATTGTTTTTCAACCTATTGAAAAATACAATGTGTTTTTCAACATGTTGAAAAACACAGTGTGTTATTCAAGACTGGATAATAAACAAAATTTGTTTCAAAATCTTAACATGCCTTTAGTTTTGCGAAGATTTTATATGAAATTTTCATTGTAAGTGTAATACATAATAATATAAGAATAACACATCAAAACTATAAGAGTATATTATGAAAAGAAGATTGACCTTGCAAGTATAAACCCATACAATTATATTATGTGTTTACTTGTTCACTAGTACATAACATGTTTATGTGATACAAAGCGATATAGTTCATAAAACAAAAGTGGGGAATACATTTTTAAAATCACCTTTTTCCACTTTTACAAAATATATAGGGACTCAAGGTAGGAGAAAAATGTTGGTGTAGGAATCCCCATTACAATTGTTGTCACACTCATCACACAATGTATTGCTTTCCATTCTTTATACCTCCACCGCTTATGTTCTTCTAGGCGACAATCAATATCATCCCACCAAGCAAAGACGTTTTCAAATAAACCAAACCAGTTGCCATTTGGAGGTGGGTGTATGACAAGGGTGAACTCATGGTACAGTCCAAGGTAGTCTCTCCATGGAATTGTAGGGATATTTTCTTCGATCCATCTTCCTGTGACGACATATGTACTAGTGAGCCGTGAGTCCATGATAAAACAAACTACCATGCCATACATAACAAGTATATCTACCACTTCCATATTTCTTCGTGACCATTCTCCATTAAAGATTCATAATGTCAATTGTTTTACTGTATTTGGTGCAATAGAGAATGGTGGTGACGACCTCACATAATTTATGAAAGTCATGCAGGGCATTGTGATGCTGACAAACTTCTCTTGTTGGGATGTTGCATAAGAGTGTCCACATTTGTCATTTCCAATCATCCATCTGCATAATATTTTAAAAAATCATACAAACAACATATTCATATATACAAATAGATTTTCATATTCATATATTAAAATAATAGTCCAAACAAACAACATATTCATATTCATATATACAAACACTATTTTTCATATATTAAATGTTGGTTTTATCACATCAACCCACATATTTATCTTTATTATATATTAGATTCAAAACATCAACTAACAATATTATTTTTACTAGAAATATTGTATTTATCATATCAAACTTTATAATATAAAAATTTAAATAAAATAATATAATAGTAATTAACTAATATCATCCCAATAATTAATAAATACACAAATACATTAATGACATAATATCATACAAATTAACAATTAACTAGTATTAAGTGTTTATAGACTAAATGAAATATTTGATTAAATTTCTTTTCTAGAAATTTTTGCATTCCATTCCACAATCACTAAATCTTAGCCATGAACAATCAATTAAAATCATAATGATGATCAACACTTTTTCATTATATAATAATATTTAATTTATTCAAAAAAGTTAATATTAGAAAAATTACATCCCCTATTATCTACTTGGTACCCTTAAAAAATTATTAATATGACACGTATTTAATATAATTAAATATAATAATATTTTATATTCAAAACAATCTATCTTATATAAAATATTTCACATTTTAAAAAATCACATTACTTACTTTGTATTTCACACTTTTACATGGAAATTGCTAAAACATCTACTGAATACAATTAAATATATTTAATTTCAACTACAATATCTTCAATCGAAATACACACCTACGTAGCACTTGTTAAATATATAGTGTAACATTTTAATCTATCATATTAAATGATAGGAATATTTTATAGAACTATGAGACACCCATTCTTGAGTCTAACCATATACATTAAATAAAGAAAAATATAACAAATGTATGTAATGTTACTATCTGTTCATTAATGCACATTCTGAAGTTTTATAAAATTAATTAAGGAATCATAAGTCAATTGTTTGGGTGCTTGGAGCTAAGGAAATTTCGAGGAAAACTTTTGTCTTAACATGAATTTCATATGCATGAAAGGTATCAAAACAGACTCACTGTGTCTATAAGTAATAGAGGTGGAAAACCTAATTATGAGACATATAATAGACTTTTTGGGACAATGTAAAAGATTCATTTTCAAAGGGATAAGGGGTGAAGCCATAAAACTGGACACAAGTTTGTAAAAGTTTGAAAGATTCATTTTCAAAGAGATAAAACCCATTGACACAAGTCTTGTAAAAGTTTAAAAGATTCATTTTGAAGGAGATAAAAGCCAATGGTTTTAATGCATACAATTATTTATAGATGTTTCTTTACATTCATTTTTATAGAGATGGCATTCGGCTACAAAATCTTCTTTTAAGGAATTGTCTCAAATGAATTACAATAAAAATTAATGAGTTCATCATCATTATCATTTAAATGTTTATTAAATAATTTTTATGATTATAATAGTATTAATATATTAATTGTAAATATACAATTTAAATAGGAAGATATATATTTTTATTTGTTTTACAATTAATATAGACATTTCAAATTTATTTATCTATATTGAATATTCGTTTTAGAATTCATATTTTAGATTTGTCATACACTACAACAATTAATGATTATTATTTTCTCTTTAAAATTGATATCTTAGATATTTCATCTACCACACTATAAATTATACCATCCCTAAATATCATTATAAATTATACCCTATCAACATAATAAAATACATTTATAATTATAAATTATCATTAAACATTCAATCAAAATTTAGTGTAAAAATCATCATAAAATTTAATGATAACAATGAACTTTCGTTTATATAAATATCATTTATGAATGATAAATATTTTTACTTTAAGAAATTATTTGGAAGAGTGATTACATGTAATTATAGTGATAGGTGCAGAGACTATTCTCTCGTTATAATGCACTAGACATACATTAATGCCCCATAAAATTCACCATAAATTACATGCATGCCCATGCATGTGTGGGTCCCGCGGTCACCTATCCAATAAAAGGTGAAATATTCTTTAATCATATTGGTTTGAAGTGGTTTGGTTTCACATTATGAATAATCCAGCTCAACAATGTGAGTAGAAGAATCTCTACTTGAATTCTACATGTGATCAATGTCGATTTTGTTGAGGACAGATGTCAAACGCGTGATCAAATCTGCGCTCAATACACAAACTAAACACATCTTTACCCAACATTATCCCGGTGACTCCATACTTGCGTTTCTCTTGCACAAGTCCATCAAACCCTACTAGAAACAAAATAAATGTAGAAAAAACCTACCTTTTTAGCGAAATGTGGGCGGGAGGTGAGCAGTCCATGCAATATTAATGATATGCATGTATACTCGATGGCCACAAATGGTAATTGTTTCTTCCCACTTCCTCATCCGTCTTTGGCAAGGATGAACCCATGTTACATGCTTAACCAATTTTTGTGAGTTGTAAGTAGATAGCTACCAAGAATAAACAAAGAGATAGAAATTTCTTCTTTTTCCCTCTATGTTTTTCTCTTTCCCTTGCATTGTACAACTTTGTGAGAATGTCAATAAAGAAAGGAGTTTTTTACTCTTCTAGATGAGTGAATAAATGATAATTTATGTTCATGGTTTTATCTTATCTTGGTATTACTAGTGAAGTTGTTATTCTTCTCAAATTTTTTATGTGATATTTTCGTTTAATCTTTACAAAAATATAAGTTTTCCTACTAACAATATTAATCCTTCTCCTAATTTCTCACTCTCATTTACACACCTACATTGTAAATTCCTCCCTTGTAAGTAATTTCAAGCATTTACTGTAGGTGCACTAGAGTGTGCTTGTTGGATCCCCGACCCCCAGGCCAAAAAAATTTCATTTTATTCCACAGATAATAATGGAGCTTCCCATTCAAGAGAGGCTAGTCCCGAGCATTGGAAAAAATCCACCAATTTGTCACCTTGACAAAAAAAAATTGCAAAAAAATGATAGCTCATTATTAAGGTTAGGAAAGAAAATATCGACTAGTTATTTCTCTTATATAGAAAAAGGGAATCGACTCGTGATTCCTCGCCATCATCAAGAAATTGAGTGAAGTTTTCATTAGTCCTTTTCTTGGTATTGCAAAGATCCATCATTATGATTTTGGAGTTGACATTAAAAGAGAATGGTTTAATGTACTTTCACTAGAGGTATGTGAAATTCATAACCGACCCTTTTGGAAGATAAAGAAACCAGTCTAAGTCTTGTCTTCCCAAAATCTTTGGGAATAATCGTAATAAATACAAGTCTATATCTACCACCTCATGGCATGCCATACATTACTTTTGACATGTTCTCTAGGATCATGCTTTCTTTTATACTTATCAAATTTGGGAATTTCAAAATATTTTGGAAAGGGTAAATGTAGTATGTCCTTATCAAATGGATAAGGGAACAATTCCTCAAAATTGAACTATTTACGTTGTTTTTGCATCCCTAGGATTGTTTCTTTCATGTTTTTCCATCCATATATGAATAGGGAATAGGTTTGTGCGATATTTGAGACTTCATTAATTTTTATTAGTTTTCTTTGTTTCTTTTTAGTGGAATCATTGGTGACTTTTGAATCCATGAGAGATAATTGTTTAGTCATTTAATTGATTTTGTCCAACAAAGCTTCATTTTACTTGTTTGTGGAATCACTAGATTTCTCATTATTTTTGTCTTTGTTTTTACTCAATTCGGATTGGTATATAAGATGATTCAAAATTTCATTACCAAAATACGAAGGAAATTTGGCTCCCATATCAAAGAGGTGAAGAGTAAATTGATCTTTGTTACATTGTAAAAGTGTATCAAGTTGTGCATGATCTTGTTACGACACCTCTAGTTTTTTATTTTCTTCCTCTTCGTCAGAATTGTCTATGTGAAAAGGGTTTCTATATTTTTTGTCGATGAGTTCATAATTTATAACTCATGTCTCCACCATTTTTTATAAATAAGTGATACCATGGAAAGCGTTTGAAAATGTGATAGGATGTGCTTAGAGTTTGAATAAATTGAATGTTCAATTACCTAAGACTTCGGATGGAAATTTGGTTGCATTTAGATTTTTACAAAGTGAATGTTAAAAATATAAGACGTAAGATTTAAGATTGGATTTGATTGAACTTGATAATGTGATTATCAAAATAGAAGACTTATAGATACAAATGATAGAGCTTAAAATTTAACAAATTGAATGCCAAAATATAAAACGTGGAAAATTAATTTTGTTTGAGTTTGATAAAGGGAATATCAAAGGATAAGACTTATAGAGGGAATGGTTACACTTAATCTTTGGCAAAGGTAATTTCAAATTGTAAGGATTAAATGTGAAATAGATTGCGTAAGTTTTGACAAAGTGACTATCATAACATAAGACTTGGAAATGTAATAGATTGTTTAAGTTTTGACAATGGGAATGAAAAATTATAAGACTTGGAGAGGGAGAATGATTTCATTTACGCTTTGACAAAGTGAATGTAAAAATATGAGATGTAGTGACGGAATGGTTATTCTTAAAATTTGACATAGTGAATTTCAAAATATAAGACCTATAGATTAATGAGATTGCTTAAATTTTAACAAAGTGAATGTTAAAATATAAGATTTGGGGATGAAAGAGATTGCTTAAATTTTAACAAAATGAATGTTCAAGTATAAGACTTAGAGATGAAGGAGATTGCAATTTTTCTTTGCTTGGATAAATTAGGTACCCAAAGTAAAGACTTATGATGAATTTTAATTATGTTGAACCTTGAAAAATTAAACATAAAATAATAAGACTCGATTGAAATGGAGTGCTTAAATTAGGATATGGATATCTAAACCTTAGGACTTAGACTTGAATTTAGATTGAATGATATGCTTAAAATTTGGAAAGTGAATATGAAGAGTAAGACTTAGATGTGATAAATTCAATTTGGAAAGGGTGTCAAAAAGAAAGAGTTTGATTTTGAATAGAATATTTTGTTGATGGGAATAGAATATGATGTGATTAAAGAGAATAATGTGGAAATGAAACTAATCTAACTCGGTAATTTTGGATTAAAAATTTGTTATTGGCTTTGGTCCATCAAGATTCCTAGATACGATCTCTCTAAATGACAAGGATTATTCAAATTAGTGATGTACACTAGAAAATTCTAGCCATGGGCTTTACTTTAGCTCCTTTATTAATTAAGTTGGGTTTTACTCTGCCTAAAGTATAGTATTGGGGTTGTCACTAAGGATAACCTTGGCTCTAATCTCACGAGTGTACTAGTCAAGTAGGAAATGGTACCCCTTTTGTTGTCCAGTTCCCTCAAGGTGTCAACTACTTTCATGTTCTTGTGGTACTCCTCAGAATGATTTTTAGGACCATATTCGAGAACTTCCCACCATTAAATTGGATGGAGAATAAACCATTATCTGAAAATTTTTATGCAAAGTTTCATAAAATTTAAATAAGATTTAACAATGTTTTCTTTATTATTTTCTTCGATCAAGGAAAATTACATATGATGTTATGATTTTGTTTGAATGATTAAGGTAGTCTATGAAAATGTCAGTTCGAGATTTACACAGAAATAACATAATAATATTATATCTTCTTTTCTATATCACCAACATCCGCATCATACAAATGATTATATAGGAATTATATTTCCTATAATATAGGAAACCACTCACCTAAATTATACAAGTTGTTTTAACAACTCGTAACAACTCTAAAACTAATACAATACAAATAACATTGCTCACACATTAATATAATGGAGCACTAATATAATTATTTCCTAACATTCCCCCCTTAGTGCGAACATGGGAAAAACTTGCCTTGTATTGCAACGTGCCGCTACATAGCCTGCTCATGATCTGGATGGTTTCAAGGACAATACCAACAACCTCTGGATGGTTTTCCAAGTGGTTAACCAACAACCACACAACGAGATGGTTTTGAGGACAAGTACAATAACCTCAATATCATGATCTTTGCTTTTCCTTGTGCTTTCATCATCCCCACTATGCTTTTCCTTCAGAGGGAATTATGTAGGAAACACAACAGTCATATTACAAAACCACACAATAGAAGATATACGGAAAAAATTTCACATTACTTCCTATAAGAATCGTAATGTTCTTAATCGTAGTCTCTGTCATTGATCGCTGCCACTCGATCTCGAACAAAGATAGAAATCGCCACTTGCCACCTGGAAGCTTTCCTTGACTAAGTCATTTTGGGTGCAAAATGGGAATGGAACATTGGTATGTATTCCCCCCCACAATGTGAAATTCCACTCATATAGATACTGAGAAGAAAAATGCATCGAAGAACATACTCCTGAATGGATCTTGCTAGTTAGGTCTTGCTGCACATGGTCACTAATGCTAGTGAACGTATTCTTCTAGCTGACCATCTTCCAAAGAAGTACGGCAGTCAGAGGACCAAGTCAGTCAGAGGATCACTGACAGTCATCTGCGCTCCAACACAACTTTCTTTCCAACATCCATCAAATACCACACAAAACAGGAACACTGCAAACTGAAGCACACTGAGAAAATGGAAACCACACTGAAAATCATATACTCACACCATACATATGCCACCACAGCTTCTACGCGGCCCCGTCATTGGTGACTGACGAGAGGTCGCTGAATGACCTCCAACCTCCGATGCCTCCTGCCTCCGGTGTCATGCTGCTAGTTCAGCCGGATGTGATCACGAAGCTCAAAATACCTTCAATAATTTGGACGTCGCGTACAAGCGAAAATGCGTCCAAAATTGAAATGCGGGCAATTTTTTATTTTATTTTCCGAACTTTGGAAGACGACACTTTTTACAATAGTAATGTCCCACAATGAACTTTTGATGACTAAACAAAAATCGACTCTTGACTCGGTTTTGATTGGACAATGATGACAATCCTAAAATCACCTATTTTGACATTTTTTAATGACTCTCAAAGACACTAAAAATAACTCAAGACTTCAACATTTTTTAACTATAATGGATGAGACACTACACGAAAAAGTAATTAAAGATTACTTTTAACGCAACTATAATAAAAAAATTGACAATGACTCATACAATGAAGGAACCCACTTCTATGGTTTGACTAACCATATAACAAAATGATTTTTTTTTTTTTAAAATACTTCACATCAATTACTATTGTAACAAAGACTATAATTAGAAATAAGACTCCTAAACTTCGAATATAATTTGGCTTTAAATAAGTCTTAATAAAATAATGACTCAATTTTCTAATATAGCTGGAGGCTATTATTAGATTCACACATACTACGACAAAATAACCTGATTGACATGCATATACGGAATTTTAATGTAGAGCTGCATGTAATACATGTGTAATCCATCTAGTGCGTCGAGCAGTGAGCAAATTTCTTTACAAAACTGTGGGCTTTTGAATCTCCAAGGAATAAACAAGCAAATTCCAGCGCGAGCTGTCAAAAGCATAAATATCACATCCCTATCACGTTGGAGAAGATCACGATGGACAGTAGATAGTTGAAACAACTGATGCATAGATCTGCGGATCTTCTACAAGTGCACTCCACAGTCCACTTCAATGCGGGGCAGGTGAATCCTTATTTATGCAGGTAAAAATCTCATGGAAACCAAATTCCATCCGTAAAACACAAATCTGGGTTAGATTTCAGGCTGAGATTATGTATGATAGACTTCTAGAAGATAGACGACATCTACACGGATATGGATCTGCAACAACAAACTGTATTTTTCCTTTTTTTTAATATAAGATAAACACAAGAATCAGATCACCTTATGCTGAGAAGAATTGAACCCACATAAATGGAGTCAATTGAATCATGCCACAGAAATAACTGGATCATGTATAACTGAGATCCACGCATATGCTTTGCAGATTTAAATGCCTCTACAATACGCCTACACAAATATTCAATATAGCTATTAATCTACTCAAACAGCTACGCCAATATATCTCCTCTCTCATGCTTGGACTACGAACACGCCAAGGTGCAACACATGCAGATCTACAGTCGAATTGCAGATGGAGATATTTACAGATGGCCAGTGTAGACATCATGCAAATGAAAACATGCCTTAGATCTGATCAAGCATTCTTACATGATAAGGATCAATATCACCACCCCTGCAAACAATTTATTGTTCCATTACACAAACCAAAGCTCCGATACCAAATGAAAATGTTGTCCGAGATTTACACAGGAAATAACATAATAATATTATATCTTCTTTTCTATATCTTAAACATCCGCATCATACAAATGATTATATAGGAATTATATTTCCTATAATATAGGAAACCACTCACCTAAATTATACAAGTTGTTTTAACAACTCGTAACAACTCTAAAACTAATACAATACAAATAACATTGCTCACACATTAATATAATGGATCACTAATATAATTATTTCCTAACAGTCTACATATAATACGGTCCTACATGTAATAAATTAGTAGTTTTCTTGCAACAAAAGCATAGTAAAAAACAAAAGGAAAACTTCACCATTTCGGATTCTCAAGATCACTTGAAATGGTGCTGAGAAGAACATATGTGGTTGGTTTAACTAGATTGGATTAGATGAAGATTAAAAGAAAAGTAATCACTTAGATTGGTTATTTATGAAAACGTGCATCAAAAAGGTCAAAAATAGTACTAAGATAGTGATTAGAATTGAGTTAACACTTTGTAAAATGAATAAAACAGTAAAAAAAAGAAACGAGAATGCTAATGCTAGCGCATGAAATAGGGTGCATTAGCGTAACCATTAATAAGTAGCACACTCAAGTGGGTATGCTTTAGTGTGATTTCACATGGTAAAGATGCTCAAGTGGATGCTGGCACAAAAAAATAATTTTTAGATGACGAGAATGATCACGGTAGCACATGCATAAGTAAGAAAGTGGGTGGACATGAACAATGAGTAAAACTTAGTGTTACGGTAGAGTGTGAAGGACAATACTAGAGCATGAAGTTTGAAACTAGTGCGTGCGGTGATACACAATCACAAATCACATGTAGCACTAGTACAAGTTTCTTGTAGATGAACAGAGATGAAGAAAAACAACAAAAACTTTGTGTTTTTTGGATTTTCTCTCAAAGTACTACACCAAAACCTTGAAACTTTAACGAAAATCCTTAAATAGAAAAAATAACACAAAGATAGAGTTAGATTAGTAAGAAACTAGCTAAAAATGATAAAACATACATAAGAGTCTCATGGGCATGCTAGAATGTAAACCGCGGAAATTACACTAATAAGGAAAATACATACAACACAAATTTAAACCTTCATTATAAGCCCCAAAACCACCTCGATTAGATCCGACCGAGATAATAGTGTTTATTGATGATATTTGTTGGATCCCTTTGATTTATAAGCTTTTATGGATTGTGGATGCTCTAAGTAGTCTGAATAGAAGATAGATCAAGCTACGAGCATGAGAACGATTGATTTGATAAGATTTAAGCATGATAATGGTATGAATGATTGATTTGATTCACCAAATAATTGCAAAGAATAATAACATGAACTCTCAAGTCCTGTCAGTGGATGATTTGAAAGGAAATATAATTGGTTTATAGCTGAGGAAAGTGAATCCTCGAGTTAAGTTTAGATTGAGTTTATTTGGAGATAACTAAACATGAATAAGTTGTTTAGGGTAGTTTTCAGATTGATTAAAGAGTCAAAATGTTGTTCTAGATTTGTAAAGATGATTCATTGTTGAGTTGGTAAGGGGTTTCACATGATTATGGCTTTTAATTTCATATCTTTTATTTTATTCACCTAAAAGTATCATGAATAATTTTCTTTTGGAAGAAGGTGAATTGATTTTGGATTTCCATGACTTGGAAGATGTCTTCAATTAAATTAAATGTATGATTTGAGTTAATTTAATAATATCGTCTTGATTATAATAATGATTTTTAGCTTTATTCATGACTTTAGTCAACTTGAGTTGAGGAGGTGGATAGGATGTGAGGATATTTAATTAATTTAAATATGAAAGTGGACATGTGAATTTATTTAATTAATTTGATATTAAATTAGCTAATAAAATTTTCTACATGGGGGTGGTGATAAGGTGCAATAGAATTAATTAAATTAATTATAGAGAAAACAATGGGTTTAATAAGATTTGAACGATTACAAACATAGTTGTTATTTTGGGGTGTCTTCGGGATCAACATGCGACACATGTTCAAAACAGGTGAATGACTAATTTTGGATAAGCTGACATGGAGTATTAGTTAGCTAAAGTTGTAAACTCAAAGTTTATTCTTATCCCTTGTAAGACTACTTTGAAGGACAAGTTCCTGCTAGTATATATACCCATATAAGGGTCTAGTATAAGAGAGTAATACAATAATAGAGTAATAAAGAGATGTATTATTGAGAGAGGGTTAGGAGACAAAGGTGTGAAGAACCTATACTTGGACTTTAACCTCTTGGATAGCTAGAAATTATATTGTGTAATGATTAATATACAAACATTATGATTGGTATATGCACAATCTTTTTATATTGTTAAATACACGAAGAACATAAATAATCTGCTAATGAATAATTCACTTCACTTACTCCAATCTTGCTAAAATAAGATGGGACCTAGAAACCTTTTCTAGCTTCGAGTGAGCGCACCTTAGTTTTTCTAAGTATGATATGTTAGTGTGACGGTGGAGAAACCTTGCATGTAAATAACCTAAGAATGAAGTGCACCGGAGGTAAATTTTAAGACCCCCCTAAAAATAACCATATATATTACTTGGTAAATTTTTATAAATGACTTTTGAAATCTTGGAAAATGCCACAAATTAAAAGGAAATGTTGTCATCCGGTATACATTTTCGGATGGTAGCATTAGAATTTGTAGTAAATTTCTCTTTTGTGAATGTGGTAAAGGTAATTTCGATATAAAAATTTTCTCTGTAAATACTAGGTGAATCAACCTAAAAAATTAACTTGTACCCAAAATTTTTAGGTGAAATAGCAAGAAACCTAACCCCTCAAAATTAGCCAAATCTAAATTAAAAAACCCAAATATTCATGAATTAACAAATATTATCCATTAAAATTTACATTGACATGTGCATAAGATAAGAAGAGTGTTGGCGGGAGACTTCGGCTCTGCTTTAGGGTTCCATGTGTTTTTCTTATCCCGCTACTTACATTCCATCCCTTTAGCCTTTCTAGGGATTTCCATTTGGTCCTATCATAGAGTTAGCAAGTTATTATACCACCACTAATGCAATGAGTTTCCTATAAATGAATAACTCTCCATCCATTTCTGAATGTTAGAACCGTGGTGGAAATGGCTTTCAAATGTGCTCATAATTTTATGTCGAAGGTCTTGAACAAGATATGTACTCTAAATCATCCTCAAATGTTGTTATTTATAATGAATTGTTAAACCTTGTGGTAAAATGGTATCGTAACAATTACCTTATTGCATATTTATGTGGCCGTATCCCCTCATAATCTTACCTGTAAAATTGGATAAAGAACCATTGGGATTCTAATGGTATCCTAGTTTTAGGTATCCGTAACCTCACCAAGGGATTTTATCTCTTTTATTTTTGGAAGCCTTCTCAAGTCCAAGCCCTCCTTCTTAAGGTTGCTTGTTGGTATTTAGGTAATACCTTTTAGTTTTTTCTCACTGTGCACTCTCGACTTTAGCCCCACCAAAGGTTTCTTTGAAAATTCTAGTTTGGATCGAGCTTCCTAGACTCCTCATTCATCTTTGGTCTTTCCTTCCAGAGATAGTTAAACCCATTGGTAGGGTGATATGCCATGAGCAAAGCATTATTTGTGTTCATCCTAACAAGGGGTTTGTGTCTAAGTTAAACTTGCAAAATATTTGTGGGACCACCTGTATATTTAAGTTGGGTTCATGCGTATCTCTCAACCGCACAACCCTTGATGTCTAAGCCTAAAGGTGATCAACCAGATGATGGTTGGACTATAGTCCCAAGAATAAGAAGGGTTCAAGTGTAAAATCCACTCTTTTGGTGCCCCATTCTCCCTCTCCTTCCCCTTCTTCCTTCCAATACTAAGTCGGGCTGGATCCACCTCCCTCGTCAGTTTCCATTCCTTCCAATTCCTCACGAGTTGAGTTTTCCTTCACAAACGAAGAACTTTAAGAATTTATCTTCATCTCTTAATCTACATCGCTCATTCACCACTCCACTCGGAGGTGTCTCATGGCTTGTGAGGAGATAATGGAGTTAAACGTCGCTCCATTCATGTTGAGATTTCTAATTCAGACTAGATCCCACATGATAATAATTATAAAATTATTTTCTCGGAGGATGGCATGCCATACGAACAGGGGGTTTAGACATGTTTGATTTTTCATGAATTTCATCTCATAGAATGTTAGGAGTCTTAAAGTCCCCTCTCACAAATATTTTATTCAGCTTATCTTGCTAGCATCTTAACTGCTTGATATTATTTTTTTACAAGAAATTAAAATTTATGGTTTTTTCTTCAGAATACACTAACTTGTATTGCTCCTTCTTTTTCACATTTTCACACTCAGCACATTGATGGCAAAGGTGGTGCTAGCATTTCCATTGCCTAAAATTTTCTTCCTTAATCAACTCCTCGGGTCAAGATCCCTCAAATCAGGTCGTGTGGGTGATTATGGTGATTAATGATTTTTCTTTTAGTATTATTAATGTTTATGCTCCTAATGATGGTTTGGAAAGAACAGCGGTTATGGAAATGGTTAGGTGATAACTTACCTTTAGCTTATTGGTTGTGTGTGGTGACTTTAATATGATTTAACATCCTGATGACAAGATTAACACCCTCCCTATGTGTTGATGTGTCGGTGAGCCTGCGACTTAGTATTACTTTAAAATCTATTGGGATCTTTCTGATTATTTTCTTAGATGACAACATGAATTTAAGTCTCAAGCTTGGTATACTTGGACCAATCTTTGAGAAGGATGCGATTGGGAATTTAAAAGACTTGATCATGTACTTGTCTCTCAACAAATATTTTATTTTGACACGTAAGGTCTCTCCCTTATCACGGCGTGGTCAGATGTTATTTTTTCAAATAACCTTATAATCTCTTTTAAGATTATTTGGCATGGGCCCCATTCAAAGTATTGTCAAATCAATTCATTTTTAATGTGTCCTTACTAAGTCACTGGGGTGGTACCTCCTTATTGCTAAAGTTTAGAACATGGTGCCACATCTTCATTTTTTTGCAGCTAGAATGATTGAGTGGTGCGAGGAGGTGATTAAGAACGCCACCCGATTCCACCGCAGTTTGATAAGTAGGTTTCTCAGGTGCATAAATAGGAATCGATTCTACAAAATAATTCCAGAGGGATCACTATTCACCTCAATCCAATCCTTTCGACACCCCTCTTCGATTCACAGGATGTCAATATTCGACACAACCTCAATCTCATGGAATCTCAATTGCCTCATGGTGTGTAAATTCGATCGAGGTTACATTGGCTCAAGGTGGGAGATAAAACATCTAAGAACTTTTTCAAATCCCTCCATACCAAACATGCTCATCAACATATCAAAGTTCTTCAAGTTTCTCAGATTTGGATCACATATTTTCCTAAGATCACTAATGTCTTTATGGAACATTATCAGTTAGTCTTCTAAGCTCAAGAGGTCACCAATGAGTGAGCACGCTCCTACTTTGCAGCAATGTATCGAGGTGGTTTCGGTCAAGTTTTCTCCTACATCATGTGCTTTTGATCCAATTATGTTCTTTTTTAAATGATCTTTATGTTGCCCTCTGTATCTTTGAATGATAAATCCACAGGGACTGGATGGATTTCCTTGTGAATTATACAAAGCCACTTGGTATTTTTTGGTCCGAAATGCTTCGTGTTTTACAATGAATCTATCCCATCCAATTCTTTAGGGAGCTTCATCAATCAAGGAAACATTAAGTTCATTCCTAAAGCAGTTGATCTAGAGTTGATCACTAGTTGGAGGCCTATCACTTTGTTGAATGTTTCTACAAAATTATTTTTAAAGACCTTTCTCTTCACATTTCTATCTTTTACCAAGATTGTTCACCTAAGCAGAGGCGAGGATTTGTCAAAGGTCACTACATTCTGGATAATCTTATAGCAGTTTGGGAAGGAATGGAATGGGCTCAGTTGTCTCTACAATAACCCTTATTTCTCAAAATTGACTTTGAAAAGGCTTATGATCGTATTGAATGGCCTTTTATTCTGGCTATGCTCATAACTTTAGGTTTTGGTGAATTTTTTACCTTGATTATCTGGACTCTATTCTCCAATGTTTTTTTTGCCTCACTATCAATGGTCATCCACCCCTCTTCGATTGGCCTCTTTTGATCTATCGAGACAGGTGCCCTCTTGCATGCTTGCTTTTTTCTTAGTCAGAGATCCTCTTGGATATCTTATTGCTCAAACAAATGCTTGATCAGTTGCATTTGGGGAAATTTTTTTTCACCTGTATCATTCGACTCATCTCATTAATGGGCACTTTGTTGATGATTATTTTCTTACCCTTACAGAAAATGAGTAAAATTTGGTTGAAGTTTTTGAATGCCTTGACATATTTTGTCTTGCTTTAGATCTAGTATTCAAAATGGCTAAAACTTTGGGCTATCAAAAATTTTTTTGGCCTATGCCTAATCGTTGAAATCTTACCTAAAGTGGATTGGGCACGGAGAACAATTTAAATTTTGGGCATTCCTTTTACCTTTGATAGTGATTCATTACTTTATGGCAATATGTGATTGAAAAGTCGAGCATAAAGTTTTTTAGACGTCTTCCAAATAGGTCTCTCTCATTGGCTAGTAAATTCTAGGTGTGTACCAAGATTCTACGTCCACCCATGTTTACTATTATGCTTGTTGGTGCCCATCTCGGGCTTCCTTTTCCAAACTTTACAAATTGCTTTGGGATTACCTTTGGTCTAAAATTTTTATTTCAACTGGATTCCATTGGGTGGCTTGAGAGGTTTTTTGTCTTCCCCGATCAAGGTGGCATGGGTATTATTGATGTTTATAGGCAAAGCATCGCTTTATGTTCTAAATGGGTGATGTAATGTGTCTTTCGGGTATTCAAGCCTGAAAATTCTAATTGGACATTGCATTGCTTCAGTTCCCCTTATGGAAAAAGTGTTGGAATAATATAGGGTTACATACCTTAATTATCACTAAAGCTTCTCTCAGATTATTGGCACTTTTGTTTCCAAAAGAAAAGGTAAGGCCTTTGAAGTAGTGAAACCCTTGCTACGTTGGATTGGCGATGGCTTTCAAACCAAACTCTCTTTCAATTCCCATGGTATTTGATGATCTCTCATTATCATGGAAGATAGTATTCCACTTGTTGAAACTCTAGGAATCAAAGATCTTTGTTTATCTCGAAAGGAGATTCACACCATTTAAGATTTGGTTTCCCGCAGAGATTGGATTTCCTAGCCCGAGCTCAAGATGAAATTCAATCTTGCTAATTTGTACCTTTCATCTATCCACATAATACAAGATTTGATTCCAGATGTCATGCTCCATAAACTAGAACTCAAAATATTTGGATGTGTGGTGGCGAGATTGGCGGTGGAATCATGATATTTCCTTTCTTCACTATAATGCTGACACCATTTACCAAGCTATTGAGTCCTATCTCGCATGTCATTTCCAAGCTCAACACCCACTTAGGCCTACAATCTGCCCCATCTACTTGGCTTCATTATCTTTCCCGTGCTTAAAACCCTTTTCTTAAGCCCAAAGTTAACCATTTTCTTTGGTGCCTTATCTATCAAGGTCTTCTTGTTGGTGAGTGTCTTAGTACATTGGAATTCCCAATCCTAAATGCCCTTTTTGCTCTCGGCATAAATCTTTTAACAATTTGTTTTTATCGTATTCTTCTACACAAGTGATGTGGTCTTGGATTTATACGTTATTTCAACCCTACCACCTTGAATTATTTCATTGGAAAATGGATTTGTGTAGAGATTTCAATTCTTGGCCTACCTATATTGATACTTTCTAGAATTTGTTTAGACATTGTATTCTCTTTCAAATTTGGAAAGCTCGTAATAATGCAATATTCTAGACTGATCAAGTTGATGTTTTATTTTACAATAATGATAAAGTGTCTATTTTATTTTTTTGTGCATATATATTTAAGCTCAAGTTGAAAAAGATGCTCTAGAATTTTATTACTTGCAGGAATTTCTCACATAGGGGAGTGCTCCTTGCATGATGAGTCAAGTCCCTCCCGACCCTTTTTTTCCTCCACCTCGGACATCTTTTCCTCTCCAACCACCTCCATGAAGGAACATGCGTCACGAAGCCACTCTCGCAACCACTGCTCGCCTCTCCCTAGGCTCGCCCTTTAACTTTGTTCTCTTCTTGGTCAGGCTAGGAGTCCTCCACGAGGGAAGGTCATGGGAGTTATCTCGCTTTGGGCCTTTCCTCCGCTTGGAGTTTAGATGTTTTGTGGCTCTTCACCACCTATCTGGGGAATTATGGTGCCTTTGCATATACAAATGCACAATTAGGATGGTGGAAGGTTTATCCTCCTTCATTTGAGTCATCAGTGAAGCCTTCATCCCTCCTCGAGATGATCCTCCTCCTCCTCCTCTCGGAGAGGCAACATGTGCTTAGTGCTCTCTGGTTTTATGTAATTCTTTTGTTTTCCCTCGTGGTGTTCTAGGTTTTCCCTTTGGGCATTTTGTGGTCCCTTCGTGGTTTTTTTGCAGGAGTCGTGAGTTTTCCAGGTAAGCTTACGTTCTTGTAACTCTCATATATATTTTTAATATAATGGGCAATTCAAATAGTAAGATACGAAGAGTACTAGATCACAACAGTGGGATATATTAATACATATGTAAAGAAAACTAAAAGATTTTAATTTACAAGTTATTGCTTAAGAGCTACAATTTCACACATTGAAAAATACAAATACAAATCTAAAAGGTATAGAAATATCTTTTCCTTGACAACATGAATGGTCACCAACATCTATTTCTTTTGTACTTGATTTTCAAAAAGTATATCAATGGTTCATGGTAGATGTTTGTTCTGTACTCAATTTTTGTTGTTGACATTCTCTCATCTTCCATGCTCTTTCTCTTACAAGAAGAAAAGCTTAGAAATACGTAAGAGTAATTGTAAAACCTATGACAACTGGTTGTTTTTACCTACTTTTTTACTCAATAATTATTGGAGAGATATTAGATGTTATAATCTTCCACAAAAAATTTCTTACATGAAAATTTTGAGAGATATTCTCATCTTTCATGAACTTTCTCTTATAAGAAGAAAAGTTCAAGAGATTAGACACTATATTATCTTCCACAAAAAAATTCTTGTAAGAAAACTTTGAGAAATATTAGACCCACTCTCATCTTCCATAAATTTTTGCATACATAAAGAAAAGTTGAAAAGATATTAAAAGAGTGTCTCATATTCCACAAACTTTCTCTTACAAGAAGAAAAATTGAGAAGATATTATTCACATCTTCCAAGAACTTCCTCTTACAAAAGAAAAGTTGAAAAATTATTAAAAGTATTTCATCTTCCATAAATTTTCTCTTGAAAGAAGAAAAGTTGAGAACATATTAAACTCTCTCATCCTCCACAAACTTTCTCTTACAAGCAGAATAATTAGAAAGGTATTTAACATTGTCTCATCTTTTCGCGAACTTTCTCTTGCAATAAGTAAAGTTAAGAAGATACCCCATAAAAACAAAAACTTATGGATAACTAAGAATAACTTCGTTTTCATTGCCAGGTTATTTCGCAGCAACATGCCAAACGGACCAAAAGAAAGACGTTTTCAATTTCATCCGCTCACTTTCCTTTCCACTACCTAACCATCCAAATCCTCATAATGTAGGTGTTTAGTCCTTGCAACATCGAAATAGACAGTAGAGCCATTTTCACACACGAAACAACTGGTAATACGTGAATAATTGAAAGGGCATATTTACTGTCATTTCCATATTGTTCTTTCCTGGCAAGTGGCAACATTAACAAAGGAACAGATGAGCAGGCCATATTTTCAGATGAAAATATGACTTGAGAACTTGAAGCAGTCGATTTGGAATCTGCTGGCAATGAAAAACAACTCTGAAGCATTGAATTCTGATGGCAACGATACAATGAATGAAGACTGAACAATATACGATACGATACAAGGAACAGATGAGCAGGGCATATTTTCGGATGAAAAGATGACTTGACCAGTTGAAGCCGTCGATTTGGAGTCTGCTGTCAATGAAAAACAACTCTGAAGCAGGCCTGGAATTTGACGGTCACCCCTGCCTGTCAAAAGGAAATTTCATGACGGTTTCGTGATATAGCTCCCTTTCAATTTACGTTTTTAGTAAAATTTTAAATTGTCAAAAAAACTTAATTGATATATATAATTTTAGGATGATAAAATATATTTATAAATTAAATTTAGTAATTACATTATAAACTAATTAAATGAAAAATTAGATATTATAATTTTTTCGTATATTATATTTACCATGCACATTTAATATATAAAATGTATAACTTTGTGTTTTAAATATTAAAATTATATTGATTCTTGTTACAAACAAAGTTAACATGTTTTTTAATGTATTATTAAGAAATTGAAAACAAAAAATATTGTAATAAAACATAAGATATAATTAAAACATATTCAAAATCAAAAGAAGGTTTTCAAGGGAAAGGAAATGTGATATTATCATTTATTAATATAAATATTATCCTTCAACCATGTGTTAAGTACATAGTAAATTTGGAATGTCAAAGGTCAAGAACTCTTCTTGACTTTGTATCTTTCCATATCTTATATATTTCATCCCAATTGACATCGGCTGCATGAGGTCCATTTAAAGATACTCTCATTAGTGAATCCAGTGTATCTATCCCTAGCTTGAATCCAGTGTATCTATCCCTAGCTTTGATTTTCGAATATCCTTGATGATGTTTTGTTTTGAAAATCCCCTTTCACAATCCACTGTACTTGCAGGAATAGTGAGTACAGCTTGCCACACCTTCATCATATGAGGATAACTTTTGTGCCAATGTTCTGTATTACGAAAAACTCTCCATGCATCTTTCATCTTGAAACCTTCACAAGTCAAATGCAATGAATCAACAAAAGAATGTAGCTCCCTTTTACAACCATTAACATTAAATAAAGATGCATAACCAACATCATTTGAAATGGTGTGTTGCAAATGCCTCATAAGCTTCTCAAACCACTGCTCTGATTTAGTTTCTCGAGTTTGACGATCTGATGGATAATAAGATGGGCTGAAGAGTTTTGCTGCATTAAAAAGGGAGGTCTAGAAATCTTTCATTCAAACAATCTATTAAAGACTGAATATAACCTTTTGTGAGTTCCTTACAACTCTCCTGTGTACCTGAAATAGAAGCTTTCATAGAACGATTTTGTACATCACCATACTCAATCCCCTCTGTTGGAATAGGAATATATTGTAAATAATGTGTATCAATTACAATACCTTCCTCTTTAACTTCAATGCATCCAAATTCAGAATCAGCCAAGAATTTTGAAAGATAAGTTGTACCCTCTGCAAATGTACCTTTTCTCAAAAACCATCTGTGTAAGTTTCCTATTGTTTCATCAAGAGCCAACCCAATAATTGTAATGTCCACATTTTCCTCCTGAAAAGTCTTGTTCAACTTATTTAGTTCACCCAATACATCAGCAAGCATATGCAGACAAAATTGAACAGAATAGATCTTTGCCTTCTCATACCATGATGAACATTTCTTATCCCTTTTCCACAAAGTTAAGATAGCTGGCATAAGTTTTACAAGCCTTATTATTACCTCTCCCCTAGATAACCATCTAACTGTGTGAATTTGTAAAACATCTAAAACATCAATCTACATAACTTTAAGTAAATCATTAAGCTCATTATTTCTTTTTGGTGAATTGTGAACCCATGAATGCACTTTATTTGCCAATTTTTCGACAAGCAATAATTCAGGTATCCTTTTAGAAGCATCTGCTGCTGCCAATGACTCACGATGAGCCACACAATGCACTGTAACAAGATTTGGGTTGTTCTTTTTCAAAAATGAAACAAATCCATTTTCATTCCCAATCATTGTTGAAGCCTGTCTGTTGAAGTAGCTATCAAATTATTATACAAAAGACCTCTATCATTGAACAATTGATTGATGGTATCATATATTGTTTTTCCCTTCCCATCTGATACATTTGTTACCTTCATAAACTGAGAAACAGGTGCTCCAAGACCCTTTGAAGTTAAATATGTTCCATACACAACAAGGTGCTTCTCTAAGGTTCGATCAGTACTTTCATCGACCATTATTGAAAAAAAAAAAGGACTTTTTATCATTTCTTCAATCTGAATTTGTTCAAGATGTTTTGATATGCAACAAAGAAAATCATTTGCAGCCTTCCGATTTGTGTAATCAGAGTAATCATGATATTTTGGCATATTAGGAGTTTTTGCATCCATGAGAAATTGACAAATTTTCTCATACTTGGCTAGAGATAAATCCTCTGGCAAACAAAATAAGTTGTTTTCATTGTAGTAATCACTCTATCTTTATTAACATCTTCAATTTTTGAGATATGATCTGGAATAGACTTAATCTTTTTAGAATCCAATGCATTTATCCACCTTGCTTGAGCTTCTTTATGCATCACAGACTTTTCATGAGTGATAAGAGCATCACGTTGTAGATTTTTGCAACCCTCACCAGTACCCCATGGACCAGACATCTTGTACTTCTCACAATAATTGCATTTCATTACTGTGTTACCATCACAATTGACATAGTTCAACCAAACAAACTTTTCTAACCATTCCATACGAAATTTTCTTTTTTGTTTTACTTTACTTTTTCATGACCTGCAGTAACCTCTTCCCTAACTTGATCTATTTCTTCATCTAGATCATCAGAAGAAGATCCAAAAATTTCATGGAATGTTTCTTTCCTGTGAATCTCATGATCTTGTTCATGTATTGTAGAGTCATTGTAGGCTTTTGAACATTGTTCTTGAGTCCCTCTAAACATTTCTGCAATTGTAACTTGTTTCTTCCTTTTTGTAGACATTGTTTTTTTAAAGTTTCCTACATTAAAAAAATACACATTAGTTCAAAAACTTTAAATCTTATTAAACATAAAATCAATTATATTTCAAAAAATCAATAAATATGAAGTACAAATTATTATTTATAATGGTGATTGTCGATTCAATGTTGTACATGTTGGAGGGGATGAGGAAAGAAAATTATGTTTGTGGGAGATTCTCTCGAACCGTGGGCAATGGGAATCCAAGATGTGCCTTGTGCACTATGTGCTTCAAGCCTCACCGCGGTTTCATTCACATCCGGAGACCCAATATCCACTTTATTTTTATGCCATCAATTGTGGCCCGTGGGTGATAGATGACTAACACAAACAATTTACACAACCAAAATATTTAATGGTAGCATGGCTATATCTAAAACCCAAATTCACTTTCACACTATCGACTATCAGTGCATGTGATTTATGTTAGGTTGAGCACTGACAGATTCATAAACCTAAATACAATCGTACAGAGAATGGGTGGCAGTGTTATCTTCAAAAGTTGGATTACGAAGAGTTAGGTTTATAGAGAACCTCAACCAATGGGGATAACCTTATCGAGCTTGTATCGGAGAATGCAAAACCTTATTCTCTAGCAAATCATTTGGTGCAAATAGATTGTTTCTCGAGTGCTCTGTCAATTTTATGGGTCATTCCTTTTTGTCTTGAAATTGTTTTCAAACTCGTTGTTTCCCTCCATGGGTAATTGTAATAGCAGAGACCCCTCTTGAGTGTGTGGGATAGCCTATATGAACTTGGCAAAAGTCAAAAAATTTAATCATCAAAATGCAATATAAATACCTAAAAATTGGTAAATTTTTTTGCTTAAAATGAAACGTGTGATAAATCCAGTTTTCTTGAGGGTATTATAAACCAGAAATTCAGATGTTAAAATGAGAGGGAAGTTTACCGGCCTTAAAGATTTTCCTTCTCTAATTTTGGGTATTTTATTATTGAGTGGCGACTCTGATTGGATGAAGAATCCTGTGAATAGGCTAGTAAAGAAGAATCATGGCATCAAGGCCCATAATCCATCCCGATTCTTAATTATGCTGACATTCAATGCCAATGATAAACCTCCTATCATCTTGTTGCCATTAACAAAGAATCGATGAATTGTTGTTAATGGCAATAGTACTTTAAATTCTTGAGACTAAGGAGAAAACAAAAGAAGCGTAAAAAAATTTACATGCCCGCATTCTTGAAACAAAAAATTGAAGAGCGAATATATAAAAAATTCAAGGTATAAATAGTTTCATCTAACGTAAAATAACAAGGCCTCAATTTCTATAATTATATCTTTTAAAAAAAAGGCTCAATTTTATGACCGGTTAATAGAGGTTTGCTCAAATCTTATATTGATCATAGTTATTAGAAATTTTTGTTGTTTAATCTCTCGGATTTGAGCCATGGAAATGATGGTGAGCCTGCTTTGAATTAACCGATATAGAATGGTTAATCGAACTATCACTAACATACTATTTTCCCAACCACGATGCAAATTTGCAAATTTTTGTATAGGAAAGTGAAAATTACATTGCCTATGATACTTAAAAAAATTTAAAAGGCCGCTTGAGGTGAATTGTAATCCTTTAATCCATGATATGATTTACAACTATTCCTATAGGTGTTTCTCCCATGTATAGATATCAGACATTTAGATACAACTTCTACGGGTTGAGAGATTTATTTATAATCTACCGAATGTTCAATTAGTAAAAACACTATTAAAAACGTGACTCAGTGGTTTGAATCAAAAGAGAATGTTATTTCATGTCACAAAAAAGGAAACAAAGTGTATAGGGGTATACGAAAATAAAGCATATCATTTGTTAAGGTTTTAAATTTTTTATTGCTTGAATTATAAAAGTCTCGCCATCTTAAAAAAGGAATTAAATTTTAGGTTCTAGAAAAAGTACCAAAAAACTTCACGAAAACAAAAAAAAAATTACATGCCTGCATTCTCGAAAACAAAAAATTGAAGAGCAAATATAAAAAAAATTCAAGGTATAAACAATTTCAGCTAACGTAAAATAACAAGGCCTCAATTTCTATAATTATATCTTTTGAAAAAAGGCTCTGAATTTATGACTGGCTAATAGAGGTTTGCTCAAATCTTATATTGATCATAGTCATTAGAAATTTTTTGTTGTTTAATCTCTCGGATTTGAGCCATGGGAATGATGGTGAGCCCTCGTAATTTTATGTTATTGAATAACAAAAAATATTGATTTCAAGGAGGGCATTTTTCAAAAATATATCTAGAAACCCAAGCCATTTTTTACCACGACAAGCTTGGAAAGAAATAATCATGTACCTGTATAATGTATTGATGTCTGTATCTCAAGCTTCTTCTTGGATGTCCGCAACAAGATTCCTTAAATTTTCCCACAACAATAAAAATTTGAATTGAAACTTGCATAAAAGTTAAATTGAAACCTGTAGATTGCAATTGGTAATGACAAAATGAAAATAAATATAGTCACAATATCATTAAAATTAGAAACTTCTATGTTTTTAGAAAAAAGCAAAGACAACGTGTGAACTCTGAGTTTAATAAATTCATTATTCACATAAACTTATTTTAGTTTCTAAATTTAAATTGGGAATTATTAAAAATCATTATCAAGATTCAATATGATTTATAGAATATTTTTAAAACGAATAAAATCAAATCATATTTCATATATATATATATATATATATATATATATATATATATATATATATATATATATATATATATATATAGACCTTATATATTATATTTGACTATTATGAAATTTTATGGCTTTTAAATAATATCAACTTGCTGAAATATAGTTTTATTAAAAAATTACCTGCCTAAATTGACGGTTTGTTTTTATGAAATTGTAATTTACGGTTAAAATACCAAAAAATGGTCTACGACTATCAAATTCCAAGCCTGCTCTGAAGCATTGAAATTTGATGGCACCTATACATTAATGAATGATGACTGAACAACATCCTGGCGGCATTTTCGACGCACTTTTCCCGGCTAGCAGTAGTAACCCTTCGATTCCCGACATTAGTAGTTTCTCAAGGATGGACACTCGCAACATTTAGTATATTGCCCGCTTTACTTCAGCTTCCTTTCTCATTGGCATATTCGCATAATACATTTTTGATATTTGATTGCATCTCTTTTGTGAAGGCAATTGTTAGTGTCACTAAATTTACCGACATGTGAAGAATAAGAGTAGAAATATCACCAACCTTTCGTGATATTAAAGGGAGATACGCCTTTTAATAAAAATAAAATTATAATTAGCAATCTCATGTGTATAATGTAATGTGAATGTGGAATGATATATGTTATTTGATTTAGAGGGACAATTATTACTTATGTAGTTGATGTTGATAAGGGGTGTGATTGATTTTGTAAGTGTCGGAATATAGATGAAACATTACATTTAAAGGTTCTATCTATACATTTCAAATTTGTTACAAATTCGTACATATACATTTACAAATCTTATATCATGAGTGGTAGCTCCATATGAGGGGTGGTAATTAGCCGAGGTCGCGAATGCACATTTTTGTTAAATCATTGCCACAATGACTTTTAACATAGAACTATAATCAGATAGAAACCATGGTGAATACAATAGGGTTAACTTTAAGCCAATGACACAATAGAAATGAAACAAGGATTCCTAAACTCTGATGATCTCTATGACAGTGATGATCAACTATTGAAACATACAATCACAGGATTCTTACTAATTTTAAGTTTTTTAACCAATATAACACAAAGTTGTGTATTAAGGAAATTGATGCAACTTAATAGGAATTCCTAAAATATTCATCTCTGAACAAAACACAATGTATTGGAGGCAAGATAGTGAAGGAAGCAATCAACTAAGCTAGATAAGTTCTTCAGTTAAATGCAATACTTCTTGAAGGTTGTATCTAAGTCATCAAAATTCATGAATAGAAGAATATAGTCACAATAGATCAAAAACGATTGATAATGATTGATGAAAATATAATAGCATGTCACAGAAAAAATGATCCAACAGTTAGGCCTAAACTAATCCAACTACCAATCAAATAAAGGCTCACCAATCAAATAAATGGATCCTAAAAGTGTGTTTCTGGTTATTGTACATATCATGATCATACAAAATTTTCAGCAGACTTGTGTTGATGTTCAAATAATATTGGAAATGGATCATATTGAGGATACTGAAAAATAACAATTTATCAGGGGAAGTGCCATTGTAGTTAGCCAATTGTTTCAGCCTTGCTACATTGTGAGGATTCCTTGTAATTTTTCCTACATTGTAACCAAAAATTTTCCTAATGGGTAAGTGCACCAAGTTGGGGTGCCAAAGGGGGTCTTAAGTGGACACATTTTTCTAAAAAAACTTCAACTTGTACGAGTTTTTCGAAATAGTTACACTCAAAATTGGAAGATGTTGTAGAAATATGAATCGTATCATTTTGAGTCTAGTTTCTAAGCTACTAAATTTTATTGAAAACGGATAAGTTTAAGTGGGTCAAACAACTAAAATACCAACAAATACTCCTATTTTTGTTAAACAATATAATAGTTTGACTTTTGTGCCCCCACCATTTTTTGAGCACCATTTAGTATTTTTGAAAACCCTTTTGTAGAAAGATAGATAGGAGCATCTAGTTTGGGCTCCATTTTTTTTAGATTTTATAGCAAATATGTTTTTATTTATGATTTTCTAGTACAAAAATTTTATGTTTTGAAAAATAACGGAGCTCTAACCGTGGCGCACTCCCCCCTAACTACCTCAAAAATATCAAAATTAGATTTTTTTGAATATTTATAGAATTATGCCTTGTTTGGGCTAGTATAATTTTTAAATTTTCGATCACCAAAAAATAAAATATACACCATGAAAGATAGACATATTTACACTTCAAAAAAGCTATAAAAAGGCATAGTTAGAAAATAAATAATATGGAAACCTTATATTAATCAGAAAATTTGAAAATTTATATTTTTAGAAAGAAGAACTCTTCTCTACGCTGTGGTATAATTTTTTTAAAATGGATCGATTGTTTTATTTTGATTTATCATAGAGGAAGTGGCATTTTTACATTTTCTTGCAAAAACATGTTGTTTGTTATGTTTTATGCAGTCCATACCTTAGGCTTGGGATCCAAACCGGATCCCAATCCTTGAGGCATGGCTTGGAAAAAGAAAAATACAAAACAATGCGTATGCATTTTCTTTATTTATATATTGGCCCCAACGTCCCTTTCATCTCTTTCTTACGAAATTCTGTAAACATTTTGTTTTGTCTCGCAATTTTCTCTACATTCTTCCACAATTTTTAGTCGTTCATTTTGTCCCCTACCCCACTAGTTGACTTTCTCTAATCATGGGCAATAAATGTCGAGCTAAGGACAAGAGGAAAGTCATGAAGAACAAGACAATTGGAGCAATTGGAAGAGAAGAGAATAAATAAATTGAAGATAATACAAAAAAATCAAGCGGGGCAAGGTACATCTGCTATATCAAATGTAGCTAATGTATTAGAAAATGGGGATGAAATACATAATGAAAATGTAGAGAATAATGATTTTGCAATGAATAATGATATTAAATTGAATGATAATTTTGGTATGTATGAAGAAATTGATATGAATCCAATTGTTGAACCCTTACCTCGAGAATCCAAACGTTAACCCCAAAATTTGTATGAAAACAGTGAATGAAGAAAGTAACCTTGTAAACGAATCTTCACCTCTAAGAACACCTCCTTCTATTTTGCGAAGAAAACCAATTCACTTAATTGAAATTGATGAAAACATTATAAAACCAAAGCCTAACAAAATGTCCAAAGAAATTTGAGAAGAAAAGCTAGTGGAGTTTGTGATAATTACTTTGAGAATTTAAATGACACATAAAGATGTCAATTATTTGTTACATTGATGAAATTAATTAAGATGAGACCTATAATTGAGACCACAGGGTTAAGAACATCTAATGTTGTTGATCAAAATCGTCAATTGTTAAAAACATACATAAAGCATACCAAACCGTAGGTGGCAAAATATGCACCAAAGATAGTAATGGTACATGGCGTGCACTTACTAATTGTATAGTAAGTGATAAAACATTTAATAAACACTTGATAATAAAAACAAGCAAAGCTTTGAAGCTAAACAGAAAAATCTAATGAAAGCAATAGAGAGATGTAAACGTCTTGAGTCAATCAATAACACCGACTATTGGGCTTTCTCTAGCTTCCATGAAAAAACAAGAATACATCTGATATTCTAAAAGAATTAATTGTAAAATTTTGGAATGAAAACACAAGGGTGTCACCAAATAGAAGAGATACAATAAAAATAAGAATAGGTTCTCGTAATCGTGAATCATGTGCAAAACATTTCTTAGATATGACTCAAATATAATTGTTCTCTAAGTTTAAGAATGAAAATCTACAAATTAACATTAGCCAAAGATTCTTTGAAATGAGCAAACCCTTTTATGTGAAAATCAATCACTCATGTAACACTTGTTGTTGTAGGCATCATGTTGAATTTTTAATGCCTTATGATGTTTTTTATTTCAGTCAAATGCGTCGTGTTTTACATCACGACATCATGTTGCGGGAGTGTGGATTAAATGTCCCACAAAAATATTTAAGGGAATTTATTCCAACAATATTTTGTGAAAAATCAACAAGACAATTTTTTTCATAACAAAGCATGTTTGGATGGAATGTGCAATGTATGCGGTGGCTTGCCAAATCTAAAAAGTTATATCCATGAGGAGAGTAAATATTCAATAGGAAAATAATTGGTTGATTTCACCAAATATAAATCGATGGCATATCAATTAAAAGATGGAAAAGAATCTAAGAGGTGTGAGCTTGTTAGAAAATAATTACCTATATCAATATATGGTCAAATTCGGAGAGAAAAGTGTTTATGAGTATGCAAGGCACACACATAGAGCTCGATGGTTGGATGAAAAATTCAAGTTAATCAAGGAAACATTCCCACTTGGTACTATTGTTTCAGTAGTTAACTTCGCAGAGAATTACACATTGCAACCACAAATGGAGGTTTAGTCTCAATATTATAACTCAGTGCAAGTTTCTATTCTTTGTGCATATAACATTCATGCACTTTCACTGAAAGCAAGCCCTTGAACAAGATCAAAAAATATTAAGAGAGTACAGTTCTTCATCGATGATGATCGGACACATTCTATAGAATATGTACAAGGGTGTTTCCAGGTGTTTTATGTGAACTTGAATGAGAGGAACATTAGTTTCGATCAACATTACATTTGGTTGGACAACTGCACATCACAATTCAAGAATACACAGATGCTTTATTGGCTAAGTAGGATGCACAAAGAAACAAATTTACAACATATCTGGAGTTTTAGTGAGGCAGGGCATGGAAAAGGAGAGCATGATGGTGCAGGAGCATGTGTGAAAAGAGTACTTGTAAGAGAAGAGTTAAAGTTTAAGGATGGTGCTAAATTTACACCACATGCTTAAAAAATATTGTTGATTGGTGTGTCAATAATATGGGCCATGAATCTCAAGAGAGATCAATGGTTCATAGATATTTTTGGTTGATAGAGGAACAACATCTGTAAACTTTGAAGATTGTATGACAGTTGTAGGATCAAATGATATGCATTCATTCCGTAGTTCAGATGCAAATGCTTAGAATATTTATACTAGGTGCATGACATGTTTTTGTATATCATGCATTGATTTTGTGTGGAATGAATGTGAGTCATAGAAGTGGGTGGATGAATGGACTTGTAGACCTCTAATTCCACTCGACACACATCAAGTTCCACGAGCATTACAACTTACAGGGTCTTCAGATCAAATGACAACATCACCTAACTTTGACCAAGTCTCTGATTTAGTGCAACAAGGTACATACATATATGTACATGCCATGTTTTAGATTTATAAATTATTAAATGGTCAACTCTTAATGTATTTTTAAATTGGTGAGCAGTTTACTTTGTGATACATAGGGCACATTTTTACGAGTTATTAATGGAATTTAATGAAGAGGGAACAGAACTACTTCTTGTCTCATTGTGTAGAGGGAAAAAATTTGACTTCCACAATCATTGATGGTGAAGACCTTGAGTATCCCACGGGTCGCTGGTAGTCACTGGAACTTGGCTTGACGATATCCTATCAAAAAATCAAACATTTGGTTGTTTGAAGACTATGAAGTACATCGGAAGATACTTCACTATTCACATTTGGTCCTTCCAACAAATATTAAATTGATCAAATATTGAGGTTGCCCATCAAACAAGAATCATGGAAGGTTCGTGAATCGATCATGAAGCAATTCTTACTGTCTTCCAGAATAGAGTTGATCCTTGCGGTTCATTGGATTGAATTTACAAAGGTATGTTCTTCATGAATTTAATTTGAATATTTACTTAAATGATTTTGTTTAAATTTTGTATGATTTAAAATTCTATTTAATTGCTTACTAACATGTTTATGTAGGTTAGTGGTGCCAAAAATGATTCCACATTCACGTGGTTGTAATGTTTTCATGTCTAACACGTGATTTACTTGAGAGAATTTATTATTCTCGAAGCCAGTGAAGCTAAGAGAAATTAAATATTAGAAAGGAACAAAAAATAGAAATTCTCATTTCACCACCTATATTGTAAAAATATCTTATTAAAATTCTCATTTCACCACCTATATTGTATTAACCACCTATAATATTAGAGTGATTGCAATGGACAACCTTACACCGACTCAATAAATTTGCAGTATTTTGTGCGTTTGTAAACAATAGGACAATGAGAGAACCGAATGGAGATGGAGAAAACTGTGAGAGGATTTTGTAGAGGGCCCGACATCGAGGTATTGGATTTGACGATAAGTATCTAGGTGCCACGAGTCTAAGAAATCACTCGTCGAAGATATAGCATGTTTTAGCCTCGGGGATCTTAAGGGACTATGCAGACGAGGTATCCTGAAAGCACAGGTAATGTAGGGAACCAAAAAAAATCCTCCAATAGCATTCACTTGGCCACCCCAACATGTTAGCGTAGTTGGTTCGGTCCCATGAGCTTCCGTTTACAAACTATAGCATCTGGCAGTTGTACACTAACTCACACTACATTATTTCACGCATTTGCAAACAGTAGAATAATAAGAGAACAAAATGGAGATGGAGAAAACCGCAAGAGAATTTCATAGAGGGCCCCGACATGGAGGTCTCAGATTTGACGAGATATCTCTAGGTGCCACGGAGTCTGAGAAATCACCTATCGAAGATATAGCGTGTTTTGGCCCCGAAGCTCTTAAGGGACTACGCCCGGATGAGGTAGCGTGAAAAGCACAAGTAGCATAGGGAACCAAAAAAAATCCTCCACTAGTGTTCATCCGGCTGCCCCGACGTGTTGGTGTAGTTAGTTAGGTCCCACGAGCTTCCGTTTGCAAACTATATCGTCTGACATCATACACTTTCAGGTGCATTATTTCACATGTTTTGCAAACAATAGGACAACGAGAGAACCGAATGGAGATGGAGAAAACCGTGAGATGATTTCATAGAGGGCCCCGATGTGGAGGTATCGGATCTAACAAGACATCTCTAGGTGCCACGGAGTCCAAGAAATCACCCATCGAAGATATAGTGTGTTTTGGCCTTAGGGCTCTTAAGGGACTATGCCTGGATGAGGTAGCCCAAAGCACGGGGAGCATAGGGAACCAAAAAAATCCTCCACTAGCGTTCACTTGGCCACCCCACGTTTTGGTGTAGCTGGTTTGGTCCATGATCTTCGTTTCGCAAACTATAGCGTTTGCAACCGTCTGGCCCGACTTAGACTACACTATTTCGTGCGTTTACAAACAATAGGACAACGAGATAACCGAATGGAGATGGATAAAACTGCGATAGGATTTCGTAGAGGGCCCTAACATGGAGGTCTCGGATTTGACGAGACGTCTCTAGGTGCCACGAGTCTGAGAAATCACTCGTCGAAGATATAGCATGTTTTGGCCTCAGGGCTCTTAAGGGACTATGCCCGAGACGAGGTAGCCCGAAAGCATGGGTAGGATAGGGAACCAAAAAAATCTCCACTAGCATTCACTAGGCCATCTGGATGTTTTTTCCCAGTTGTTTGGTCCCCTGACTATCATTTGCAAACTACAACGTCTGGGAGCCCTCTGGCTTTGACTCAGGACATCCGCACTATTTTCGTGCGTTTACTGAAACAATAAGACAATGCGAGAGAACCGAATGTAGATGGAGAAAACCGTGAGAGAATTTTGTAGAGGGCCCCAACATGGAGGTATTGGATCTATCAAGACGTCTCTAGGTGCCACGGAGTTTGGGAAATCACTCATTGAAGATATAACATGTTTTGGCCTCGGGGATCTTAAGAGACTACGCCGGACGAGGTACCCCAAAAGCATGGGGAGCGTAGGGGAATTAAAAAATCCTCCAATAGCATTCACCTGGCCACCCCGACGTGTTGGCGTAGTTGGTTTGGTCCCATGAGCTTTCGTTTGCAAACTATAGCGTCTAATACCCATACACCGACTCAAACCCGATGTATTTCACACGTTTACAAACAATAGGACAGTGAGAGAACCGAATGGAGATGGAGAAAAATGTGAGAGTATTTTGTAGAGGGCCCCAATGTGGAGGTTTCAAATCGACAAGATGTCTCCAGTGCCAGAGTCGAGAAATCACCCGTCGAAGATATAGCGTGTTTTGACCCAAGGCTCTTAAGGGACTACGCCCCGACGAGGGTGGCTTTGAAAGTATGGGGAGTGTAGGGAACCAAAACATATCCTCCAATAGTGTTCACCTAGCCACCCCGATGTGTTGGTATAGTTGGTTCAGTCCAACGAGCTTCCGTTTGCAAACTATAGTATCGCACCGTATACTTGACTTAGAGTGCAATATTTCACGTGCTTTAAACAATAGGACAACGAGAGAACCAAATGGAGATGGAGAAATCCGCGAGATTATTTTTAGAGGATTCAACATGGAGGTTTCATATCTAACGAGACATCTCCAGTGCCACAGTCGATAAATCACATGTCGAAGATATAACATGTTTTTGTCTCAGGGCTCTTAAGAGACTACGCCCGAACAAGGTAGCCCGAAATCACGAGGAGCGTAGGGAACCAAAAAAATCCTCCACTAGCATTCAATAGGCCACCTCGATGTGTTGGCATAGTTGGTTTGGTCCCACGAGCTTCCATTTGCAAACTATAGCATCGCGACAAACCCTACAATGACTCGGCTGTAGTATTTCACGCCTTTGCAAACAATAGACACAGTGAGAGAACCGAATGGATATCAATAAAACCACAAGATTCTTTCATAGAGGGCCCCAACATGGAGGTCTTGTATTTGATGAGACATCTCTAGGTGTCACGGAGTCGAGAAATCACCACTCGAAGATATAGTGTGTTTGGGCCTCGGGCTCTTACATGACTATGCTCGGAAGAGGTAGCCCGAAAGCACGGGGAGCGTAGGGAACCAAAATGAATACTCCACTAGTGTTCACCAAGCAATCTGGATGTGTTGGCCTAGATGGTTTGGTCCCACGAGCTACCATTTGCAAAATATAGCATCTGGCAGCCTTATACTGACTCAGACTGCACTATTTCACGTGTTTGCAAACAATAGGACAACAAGAGAACCAGACGGATATGGATAAAAATGCAAGAGGCTTTTGTAGGGCCTTGACAATTTTTCCATGTTAGTATTGAAGAGCTTCAAACTTTCATTGAACGACTACATAAATCTAACCTAAATAGTCAGAGTAATAGACTAAATCAGCATTCTATTTCTCACATATAAAATGAATTTCTTCCTTCAAAAAAGAAACTATGGGTGAATGCTCAATCAAAAAATAAATTACAATTCTAAATGAGTTTCAGGCTCAATTATCAATACTTCATTGTAGTTTTTCTTGCCAGTATGTTGCTTTTGGAACTACCTGGTTTGATTTGTGAAGTTGAAGCAATTGGGATTAATAAAAATAATCAACTTGGCATGTTTTCCTTAAGATTATCCATGATTCTATCGACAAAATCACATAGATCTTCCATTCCAGTTAAGTTGTGATCCTTCCACGCTTCCCATTTTTCCTTTTCTTCTGCTCGTATCTTCTCTTTAAGTTCTTCTAGATGTTTTTGGGTAATCAAATTGACTCTTTATGACTTTCAGGAGGCATTTCTTCTTGAATCATAGTGACATCTTCACCTAATTTTTTTCTTCACGATGTTCATTGTCATCTAAAGTTGAATACTGAAAATTTATATGGCCTTTGACTTCTTTTTGGGCACAAACAACCTTTTGTAATGTCCAAAAAAATCAAGCTCTTCATTCTTTGTTTGATTGAAGATATTCATTCTTTCAAAATGAACAGTTGGAACATTGGTGGTCTCCCTAACAAAACTAAGTTCATAGTCTACATAGTTGCATCCTGTGGCAAAATCATTGAACATTGGTGGTTTCCTCCACCCGTGCTTTCGGGCTACCTCTTACTCGGGCGTAGTCCCTTAGGATCCCCGAGGTAAAAACATGCTATATCATCGATGGGTGATTTATCGACTTTGTTGCACCTAGAGATGTCTCATTAGATCCGAGACCTCAATGTCAGGGCCCTCTACAAAAGCCTCTCGTGGTTTTCTCCATCTCCATTCGGTTCTCTCATTGTCCTATTGTTTGCAAACGCATGCGAAATAGTGTAGTCTGAGTCATTGTAAGGTTGCTAGATGTTATATTTTGCAAACGGTAGCTTGTGGGACCAAACCATCTGGACCAACATGTCCAAATGTCCTGGTGAATGCTAGTGGAGGCTTTGTTTTGGTTCCATACGCTCCCCATGCTTTCGGGATACCTCGTTCGGGCATAGTCTCTTAAGAGCTCTGAGACCAAAACACCTTATATCTTTGACATGTGATTTCTCGGACTTTGTGGCACCTAGAGATGTCTTGTCAAATCTGAAACCTCCATTTTGAATCCCTTTACAAAAGCCTCTCGTGGTTTTCTCCATCTCTATTCGGTTCTCTCGTTGTCCTATTGTTTGTAAACACGCAAAATAGTGTAGTCTGAGTCAGTGTAAGGCTCATAGATGGCTCGATTGTTATAGGTGGACGTTTGCGATAAGACGCCCCCTTCTCAATCAACATGTGGTCTCGATCTTATTGGAGAGATAGCTTCACGTGAGGTAAGAAAGGCGGAGATGAAAAATCTCGAGTTGAAACTTCTTTTCCAGTTGAAGAGAGAGAGAGGGTTATGAGGGGAGGCATGAGGAGAGGGACACAAACACCGTTGCTGGCAGTATGAGAGAGGGTGGAACTAGACTGGTAAGTTATTGAATGTTCTCATTTGCTTTTCTGTATTCTTTTTTGGTGAAATTAAGAAAAAGTTATTAATGCAATTGAGATTGTCATTATTATAGGCTTTTCCTGGCGGGGCCAAAGTCAGGTTAATGTCAGATGATATGGTTGTCGCGAGAGGAGTGGTTTGTGATAGTAGCCCGCATTGAAGTGTCATGGCATCACACTCCCCAAATTTACTGTCAAAGTGATTATTTCTGAGGCCATTGTTCCCACTGCTCCATTTCCCTACCCTAATACATTTGCAAACACTTTGGAGAATGTGTCAAAGGGTTTGCTATTTGGGATCTCAGTGATATCAGACTTGACACTCCTGAAGAGGCAAGTAGTGAGACATTTTGGATGAATGATTTAATTTAATTATGTGTTTACCTAGACATTCATCTACGTTCACTTATTTACTATATGGTTACATTCCATTTCTTGTATAAATGATGATGTTGTCACTAATGTAATGTATTGATGTGACTATGGATTGTGGATTATGGTTTTTGGTATGTGGTTACATAGTTGAGTTCTTATTCCTTGTATGCCTGCTTGGGTTTGACATGTTCAGTAATTAATCGCAGATAATTCAATTTTTTTTTCAAATTTTGTGTATTATGGATTACGGACTTGTGGTTTATCGTTACATAGTTGCATTCTACATCCATGTATGCATACTTGGGTTTGATGTGGTTACGAAACTTTCATATATATTTCATCCATGATAATATTTTGTTACGTATAAGTTAAGTGCATTATTTCCTTTCACATTATGTTTGAATGGTAACAGATAATAATTGATTGTTATAATACAAGTTTATTTAGATGGAAAGACTAAAGAAGACTAGAAAGCGCAAGGCTTCACTGTGCAAGAACCAAATGATTATGAATCATTCGATAGTGACACTTATCCGTTCAAAAAGAATGCAAAGAGCTTTACAAACAAAGATGTTGGTGCTACACAAGAAGATGACCTTCCCATCAGTTCGTATGGATTTAGAAATGAAACTTGTAACAAAGAAGACAAAGATATATCAAAACCAGTGTGAAAGATTTGCATTGGAAAATTTATATTTTACAAAAAAAACAAGGAAATATTGGATGAAATAGGAGAAATTTCCTCAAGGCAGATGGAGTTGGAGGTCGAGGTTCAAGAGTTAGAACTAGAAATTAAGAATTGGGAGACAATGCGTGAAGCGGACAAAAAGTGTTCGCAACTCATGTAGAAACTTTAATACCATTCTTAAAACACACAAAGATCTAGAAGGAAGTATGGAAGAAGATGTACATGCACGCCAAGGTGGCAATTGAGGAAAAAACACCAGGCACTCCCACCCAAGACAATGATAACAAATGAATATACCAGTCATAGAACTTTTATATTTCACTTACATATTTGACAAATTTTACTTATATATTAGACATATATGTATAGATATTGATTATGTGGTATGCAAAAAATTAGTTATATTTGATGAATTTTTCCTTTTAGCATAATAGATGATATGGATAGACGTATGTGGTTAAATTATGATTATTAGATGTATGTGATTTTACACTAATATGGTTGTTTTTCGTTGATGTTATGATGTGCACATTAATTAGTATTTAGATCATGTATTTCAATTGTTATATCTGGTATGTGATGTGATGAATAAGGAAGAGTAATATAAGTGTGATTAGAAGACAAGTGTGATTAGAGGACAATTGTATATATGTGTGATGAGGTTGTTACTTTAATGTGTTTGACGTTTACGATTTAGTATTACATTCTTGTTAAATTGAATATGGTTTGTGGTTCTGTTTATAGCACATTAAATGGTTTTTATTCTTGTTATGTGACATTCCATTTATTGTATAAATAATGATGTTGTCACTGTGTATATGGTTAATGTATTAATGTGACTATGAATGTGGATTACGGTAAATGGTATATGGTTACTTTGTTGGGTTTTGCTTCCGTGTATGGTATATGGTTACAATTACGTTTGAATGTTAACAAATATTAATTGGTTGTTTAAATACAGTTTAATTAGATGACAAGAAAAAAGAAGGTTGGAAAGTGCAAGGCATTACCAGTGCCGGAACCGAAAGACTATGCAAAATTCTATAGTCCCAGTACTAATGTGTTCGGAAAGACTGTAGAGAGCCCTACAAACAAAATGTTGAAGCTGGACAAGAAGATGAGTCGTCCCCATCAGTTCGTATGGAAATAGAACTGAAACATGCAATGAACAAGGAAAGTTTTATAAAATCGAGCGTGAAAGACTTAGACTACAATATTTAAAATTGTCAAAGATAAATAAGGAATTATTGGACCAATTACTAGATGCTTCCTCGAAGAAGATGGAGTTGGAGCTTGAGGTTCAAGAGTTGGAATTAGAAATTAAGAATTGGGAGACGACGTGTGAATCCAACAAAAAAGTGTTCGAAAATCAAGTAGCAAGTTTTAATTCCGTTGTTAAAATTCATGAAGGTCACAAAGAATTATGGAAGAAGATGTACATCCTGGCCAAGGCGTCGACTGAGGAAAAAAGTGCCAGTTCTCACACCGAAGACTGTCCAAGTGACCTTTGACATAAAATATGACTTTGTAATAAAATGACACTTTCCATGTGATCTTTGACATCAACAGGTGTTGGTTAAACGTATATTATAGTTTTTAAAAGAGTAAATAATAATTATACCATCAAAACATACTAAAAATATTTAAAATGGAAAAGATTTAAAATGTGCAAGTATTGTGAATGTTACTTCTAGTTAATGTACATATTATAGAGAATTTGAATTTCAAGTTCTCATTGAAGCATGTAATTTTCATACTATATACATTACAATGGATTGATGTTAGTTTAAATGTGTGTTACCATTCATTAAGACTACAAAATTGAACCCATTTTTCCATCGCTTTGGAAAAATTGAACCCTTCTCCACCTGAAAAGTAATTGATGTGGATTCAATGTTTACAACGAGAAGGAAGAGCACCGCGGGTTGCACCTTTTGGAGAACAAGGTCGTGATTTTCAAAGTTAAAAACACCGCATTTTTCAACGTGTGGCAAAAAACTATTGAAAAAAAAACACCGCGTGCATTTTTCAACATGTGGAAAAAAATGCACCACTTTTTCCATCACTTTGGAAAAATCAACCCTTCTCCACCTAAAAGTAGTTGATGTGGATTCAATGTTTACAACAAGAAGGAAGAGCACCACGGGTTACGCCTTTTGGTGAACGGGGTCATGATTTTCAAAGTGTTGAAAAACACCGTGCATTTTTCAACGTGGTGGAAAACACACCCCTTTTTCCATCGCATTGGAAAAATTCAACCCTTCTCCACCTGAAAAGTAGTTGATGTGGATTCAATGTTTACAATGAGAAGGAAGAGCACCGTGGTTGCGCCTTTTGGTGAACGGGGTCGTGATTTTCAAAGTGCTGAAAAACACCATGCATTTTTCAACGTGGTGGAAAATGCACCCCTTTTTCCATCGCTTTGGAAAAACAACCCTTCTCCACCTGAAAAGTAGTTGATGTGGATTCAATGTTTACAACAAGAAGGAAGAGCACCGCGGGTTACGCCTTTTGGTGAACGGGGTCGGGTTTTTCAAAGTGCTGAAAAATACCATGTGTTTTTCAACGTGGTGGAAAATGCACACCCACTTTTTCCATCGCATTGGAAAAATTCAACCCTTCTCCACCTAAAAAGTAGTTGATGTGGATTCAATGTTTACAACGAGAAGGAAGAGCACCATGGGTTGCGCCTTTTGGAGAACATGATCACGTAATTTTCAAAGTGTTGAAAAACACCATGTGCATTTTTCAAAGTGGCAGAAAATGCACCCCTTTTTCCATCACTTTGGAAAAATTCAACCCTTCTCCACCTAAAAATTAGTTGATGTGGATTCAATGTTTACAACAAGAAGGAAGAGCACCTCGACTTGCACCTTTTGGTGAACGTGATCGCGATTTTCAAAGTTTTGAAAAACACTGTGCATTTTTCAACGTGGCAGAAAATGCACCCCTTTTTCCATCGCATTGGAAAAATTCAACCCTTCTCTTCCTGAAAAGTAGTTGATGTGGATTCAATGTTTACAATGAGAAGGAAAAGCACCACGGGTTGCGCCTTTTGGTGAACGTGATCGCGATTTTCAAAGTGCTGAAAAACACCGTGTGTTTTTCAACGTGGTGGAAAATGCACCCCTTTTTCCATCACATTGGAAAAATTGAACCCTTCTCCACCTGAAAAAATTAGTTTATGTGGATTCAATGTTTACAACAAGAAGGAACAACACCGCGGGTTGCACCTTTTGGTTAACATGATCACAATTTTTCAAAGTGTTGAAAAACACCGTGCGTTTTTCAACATGGCGGAAAAAGCACCCCTTTTTCCATCGCTTTGGAAAAATTGAACCATTTTCCACCTAAAAGTAGTTTATGTGGATTCAATGTTTACAATGAGAAGGAAGAGCACCGCGGTTGCGCCTTTTGGTGAACGGATCGGGTTTTCAAAGTGCTTTGAAAAACACCGTGCATTTTTCAACGTGGCGGAAAATGCACCCCTTTTTCCATCGCTTTGGAAAAATTGAACCCTTCTCCACCTGAAAAAGTAGTTGATGTGGATTCAATGTTTACAACAAGAAGGAAGAGCACCGCGGTTGCACCTTTTGGTGAACGGGGTCACATTTTTTCAAAGTGATGAAAAACACCATGCATTTTTCAACGTGTTGGAAAACACACCCTACTTTCCATCGCTTTGGAAAAATTCAACCCTTCTCCTCCTAAAAATAAGTTGATGTGGATTCAATGTTTACAACGAGAAGGAAGAGCACCACGGGTTCACCTTTTGGTGAACGTGATCGCGATTTTCAAGTGTTGAAAAACACCATGCATTTTTCAACGTGGTGGAAAATGCACCCTTTTTCCATCACTTTGGAAAAATTGAACCCTTCTCCACCTGAAAATTAGTTGATGTGGATTCAATGTTTACAATGAGAAGGAAGAGCACCACGGGTTGCCTTTTTGGTGAATAGGGTCGATTTTCAAAGTCTTTGAAAAACACGCATTTTTTCAACGTGGCAAAAATGCACCCTTTTTCCATCGCTTTGGAAAAATTGAACCCTTCTCCACCTGAAAATTAGTTGATGTGGATTCAATGTTTACAATGAGAAGGAAGAGCACCACGGGTTGCGCCTTTTGGTGAATGGGGTCGTGATTTTCAAAGTGTTAAAAACACCATGCATTTTTCAACGTGGTGAAAAACACACCCTTTTTCCATCACTTTGGAAAAATTGAACCCTTCTCCACCTGAAAAGTAGTTGATGTGGATTCAATGTTTACAACAAGAAGGAAGAGCACCACGGTTAAGCCTTTTGAGAATGGGGTCAGGTTTTTCAAAGTGCTTGAAAAACACCGTGTGTTTTTCAACGTGGTGGAAAAACAACCCACTTTCCATCACATTGGAAAAATTGAACCCTTCTCCACCTGAAAATTAGTTGATGTGGATTCAATGTTTACAATGAAAGAAAAGAAGACCACGTGGTTGCGCCTTTTGGGAAACGTGATTCACGATTTTCAAAGTGTTGAAAAATAACATGTGTTTTTCAACGTGGTGAAAACACACCCTTTTTCCATCACTTTGGAAAAAATCAACCCTTCTCCACCTAAAAATAGTTGATGTGGATTCAATGTTTACAACAAGAAGGAAAAAGCACCACGGGTTGCACCTTTTGGTGAACGTGATCACATTTTTTTCAAAGTGCTGAAAAACACCGTGCATTTTTCAACGTGGCGAAAAATGCCCCTTTTCCATCGCATTGGAAAAATTCAACCCTTCTCCACCTGAAAAGTAGTTGATGTGGATTCAATGTTTACAATGAGAAGGAAGAGCACCGCGGGTTGCGCCTTTTGGTGAACGTGATCGCGATTTTTCAAAGTGTTGAAAAACACCATGCATTTTTCAACGTGGCGGAAAACACACCCTTTTTTCCATCGCATTGGAAAAATTCAACCCTTCTCCACCTGAAAATTAGTTGATGTGGATTCAATGTTTACAACGAGAAGGAAGAGCACCGCGGGTTGCGCCTTTTGGTTAACGTGATCACATTTTTTCAAAGTGTTGAAAAACACCATGCATTTTTCAACGTGGCGGAAAACACACCCCTTTTCCATCGCTTTGGAAAAATTCAACCCTTCTCCACCTGAAAAGTAGTTGATGTGGATTCAATGTTTACAACGAAGAAGGAAGAGCACCGCGGGTTGCGCCTTTTGGAGAACGGGGTCGGATTTTTCAAAGTGCTTGAAAAACACCATGCATTTTTCAACGTGGCGGAAAATGCACCCCTTTTTCCATCACTTTGGAAAAATTGAACCCTTCTCCACCTGAAAAGTAGTTGATGTGGATTCAATGTTTACAACAAGAAGGAAGAGCACCGCAGGTTGCCTTTTGGTGAACGGGGTCACGATTTTTCAAAGTGTTGAAAAACACCATGTGTTTTTCAACGTGGTGGAAAACACACCCACTTTCCATCGCATTGGAAAAATTGAACCCTTCTCCACCTGAAAAGTAGTTGATGTGGATTCAATGTTTACAACAAGAAGGAAGAGCACCACGGGTTACCCATTTTGGAGAACGGGATTGCGTTTTTCAAAGTGTTGAAAAACACCGTGCATTTTTCAACGTGGCGGAAAAACACCCCTTTTTCCATCGCTTTGGAAAAATTCAACCCTTCTCCACTGAAAAGTAGTTGATGTGGATTCAATGTTTACAATGAGAAGGAAGAGCACCGTGGGTTGCACCTTTTGGAGAACGGGGTCACGATTTTTTCAAAGTGCTGAAAAACACCATGCATTTTTCAACGTGGTGGAAAACACACCCCACTTTTCCATCACTTTGGAAAAATTCAACCCTTCTCCACCTGAAAAGTAGTTGATGTGGATTCAATGTTTACAACAAGAAGGAAGAGCACCGCGGGTTGCGCCTTTTGGAGAACGTGATCACAATTTTCAAAGTGTTGAAAAACACCGCATTTTTCAACGTGGTGGAAAACACACCCCTTTTCCATCACATTGGAAAAATTGAACCCTTATCCACCACCTGAAAAGTAGTTGATGTGGATTCAATGTTTACAACAAGAAGGAAGAGCACCGTGGGTTACACCTTTTGGAGAACGGGGTCATGATTTTTCAAAGTGTTGAAAAACACCGTGTGTTTTTCAACGTGGTGGAAAACACACCCACTTTCCATCGCATTGGAAAAATTCAACCCTTCTCCACCTGAAAATTAGTTGATGTGGATTCAATGTTTACAACGAGAAGGAAGAGCACATGCGGGTTGCGCCTTTTTGAGAACGTGATCATGATTTTCAAAGTGTTGAAAAACACCATGCATTTTTCAACGTGGCGGAAAACACCCCTAATTTCCATCACATTGGAAAAATTCAACCCTTCTCCACCTGAAAATTAGTTAGTGATGTGGATTCAATGTTTACAACAAGAAGGAAGAGCACCGCAGGTTGTGCCTTTTTGGAGAACGTGATCGCGATTTTCAAAGTGCTGAAAAACACCGTGCATTTTTCAACGTGGTGGAAAATGCACCCCTTTTTCCATCACTTTGGAAAAATTCAACCCTTCTCCACTGAAAAGTAGTTGATGTGGATTCAATGTTTACAACAAGAAGGAAGAGCACCATGGGTTGTTTTTCAACGTGGCGAGACACCTTTTGGAGAACGGGGTCACGTTTTTCAAAGTGTTGAAAAAACACCATGCATTTTTCAACGTGGTGGAAAACACACCCTTTTTCCATCACATTGGAAAAATTCAACCCTTCTCCTCCTGAAAAGTAGTTGATGTGGAGTCAATGTTTACAACAAAGGAAGAGCACCGCAGGTGGTTGCACTTTTGGTGAATGGGGTCGGGTTTTTCAAAGTGCTGAAAAACACCATGTGTTTTTCAACATGGCGGAAAATGCACCCCTTTTCCATCACATTGGAAAAAATCAACCCTTCTCCACCTGAAAAGTAGTTGATGTGGATTCAATGTTTACAACAAGAAGGAAGAGCACCACGGGTTGCGCCTTTTGGTGAACGTGATCACGATTTTCAAAGTGCTGAAAAACACCATGCATTTTTCAACGTGGTGGAAAACACACCCCATTTTTCCATCGCATTGGAAAAATTCAACCCTTCTCCACCTAAAAAGTAGTTGATGTGGATTCAATGTTTACAACGAAGAAGGAAGAGCACCGCGGGTTGCACCTTTTGGAGAACGGATCATGATTTTCAAAGTGTTGAAAAACACCATGCATTTTTCAACATGGTGAAAAACACACCCTTTTTCCATCGCATTGGAAAAATTCACCCTTCTCCACCTGAAAAGTAGTTGATGTGGATTCAATGTTTACAACAAGAAGGAAGAGCACCATGGGTTGCGCCTTTTGGAGAACGGATCGGTTTTTCAAAGTGTTGAAAAACACCGTGTGTTTTTCAACGTGGTGGAAAATGCACCCCTTTTCCATCGCTTTGGAAAAATTCAACCCTTCTCCACCTGACAAGTAGTTGATGTGGATTCAATGTTTACAACAAGAAGGAAGAGCACCGCAGGGTTGCGCCTTTTGGAGAACGGGGTCACATTTTTCAAAGTGTTGAAAAACACCGTGCATTTTTCAACGTGGTGGAAAACACCCCTTTTTTCATCGCATTGGAAAAATTCAACCCTTCTCCACCTGATAAGTAGTTGATGTGGATTCAATGTTTACAACAAGAAGGAAGAGCACCGCGGGTTGCGCCTTTTGGAGAACGGGGTCGCGATTTTTCAAAGTGTTGAAAAACACCATGCATTTTTCAACGTGGCGAAAACGCACACCCCTTTTTTCCATCGCATTGGAAAAATTCAACCCTTCTCCACCTTGAAAAGTAGTTGATGTGGATTCAATGTTTACAACAAGAAGGAAGAGCACCGTGGGTTGCACCTTTTGGAGAACGGGATCACGTTTTTCAAAGTGTTTAAAAAACACCGTGCATTTTTCAACGTGGCGGAAAAACACACCCCTTTTTCCATCGCATTGGAAAAATCAACCCTTCTCCACCTAAAAAGTAGTTGATGTGGATTCAATGTTTACAACGAGAAGGAAGAGCACCGCGGTTGCGCCTTTTGGTGAACGTGGTCGCGATTTTCAAAGTGTTGAAAAAACACCATGCATTTTTCAACGTGGCGGAAAAACACCCCTTTTTCCATCGCATTGGAAAAATTCAACCCTTCTCCACCTGACAAGTAGTTGATGTGGATTCAATGTTTACAACAAGAAGGAAGAGCACCATGGGTTATGCCTTTTGGAGAACGGGGTCACGCGATTTTCAAAGTGCTGAAAAACACCATGTGTTTTTCAACGTGGTGGAAAACACACCCCACTTTTCCATCGCTTTGGAAAAATTCAACCCTTCTCCACCTGATAAGTAGTTGATGTGGATTCAATGTTTACAATGAGAAGGAAGAGCACCACGGGTTGCACCTTTTGGAGAATGGGGTCGCGATTTTCAAAGTGCTGAAAAACACCATGTGTTTTTTCAACGTGGCGAAAAATGCACCCCATTTTCCATCGCATTGGAAAAATTCAACCCATATCCACCTGATAAGTAGTTTGATGTGGATTCAATGTTTACAACAAGAAGGAAAAGCACCGCGGGTTGCGCCTTTTGGAGAACGGGGTCGGATTTTTTTTCAAAGTGTTGAAAAACACCGTGTGTTTTTCAACGTGGTGAAAAACACACCTTTTTCCATCGCTTTGGAAAAATTCAACCCTTCTCCACCTAATAAGTAGTTGATGTGGATTCAATGTTTACAACAAGAAGAAAAAGCACCGTGGTTGCGCCTTTGGAGAATGGGGTCACGTTTTTCAAAGTGTTGAAAAACACCATGTGTTTTTCAACGTGGTGGAAAACACCCCACTTTCCATCACATTGGAAAAATTCAACCCTTCTCCACCTAAAAAGTAGTTGATGTGGATTCAATGTTTACAACGAGAAGGAAGAGCACCATGGGTTGCGCCTTTTGGAGAACGGGGTCGTTTTTTCAAAGTGTTGAAAAACACCGTGCATTTTTTCAACGTGGTGGAAAACACACCCTTTTCCATCACATTGGAAAAAATCAACCCTTCTCCACCTGAAAAGTAGTTGATGTGGATTCAATGTTTACAACAAGAAGGAAGAGCACCGCGGGTTGCACCTTTTGGTGAACGTGATCACAATTTTCAAAGTGCTGAAAAACACCATGTTTTTCAACGTGGCGAAAAACACCCCTTTTCCCATCATTTGGAAAAATTCAACCCTTCTCCACCTGAAAAGTAGTTGATGTGGATTCAATGTTTACAACGAGAAGGAAGAGCACCGCGGGTTGCGCCTTTTGGAGAATGTGGTCACGCGTTTTCAAAGTGTTGAAAAACACCATGCATTTTTCAACGTGGTGGAAAACACACCCTACTTTCCATCGCATTGGAAAAATTCAACCCATATCCACCTGAAAAGTAGTTGATGTGGATTCAATGTTTACAACAAGAAGGAAAAGCACCGGGTTGCGCCTTTTGGAGAACGTGATCGTGTTTTTCAAAGTGCTGAAAAACACCGTGCATTTTTCAACATGGTGGAAAACACACCCCACTTTCCATCGCATTGGAAAATTCAACCCTTCTCCACCTTGAAAGTAGTTGATGTGGATTCAATGTTTACAATGAGAAGGAAAAGCACCATGGGTTGCACCTTTTGGAGAACGTGATCATTTTTCAAAGTGCTTGAAAAACACCGTGCATTTTTCAACGTGGTGGAAAATGCACCTACTTTCCATCGCATTGGAAAAATTCAACCCTTCTCCCCGATAAGTAGTTGATGTGGATTCAATGTTTACAACAAGAAGGAAGAGCACCACGGGTTGTGCCTTTTGGAGAATGTGATGTTTTTTTTCAAGTGCTGAAAAACACCATGTGTTTTTCAACGTGTTGAAATATTTTATATAGTGTTGAAAAAGGTTTATTTTTCAGCACTTTGATAGTAGCAATTAAACTTCGACATGATAATTTTCTACTGTTGATTACATATTTTCATCATAATTACATCAACTTTCTATTTGTTAAAATATTTTATACTATCCATATATTACGTGAGCGGTTCTACGTTGGCTAACACCACCAAGCACTTTTTTAAAACACTCTAAAAATAGTCAAAGAGTAGGTCAGTTGTACACATTCCATATTTATGTATTTTAAATATACGCAATGTACAATCTCATATACATGAATTGGAAATGTTTACAATTATAATTTAGGCCCACTCAACATGCCATACATTTACTTTCCAAAGCTCAACCTGCTCATTCTGTAAGATACACCATTTGCATATCCATTGCATCTGCAACACAATGAATTAAATATTAGACAAGGTATCAAAGGATTTTTACCTTACATACAGTAAATAAATGTTATGATATTAAGGACATTCAATACACACCTTGTGCAGAGATGCTAAATTGCTTTGAAAGATAAGCGGTGATGGGAGATGTTTCAGCTGCATTTGAACCACCTGCAAAATAAATGATCAATATGTTAGTCTTCACCTCGACAATTAAAATATTCTTGCAATAGTTCACACTAATAGTTCAATGTTTTAACTTGTATGTTCCATTTGTGTGGTTTGTCTCCTCTTTGCACGATTGTCGTTGGGAAATTGGAAGCATTCGTAGTCTTCAACGTGATTGTTCAAATCTTCTACAATGACAGGCCTCTTACTCACACTGCGGTGGCATTTTTTACTTGCACTAAACCATGGACGCATGTGGGTGGTGGCAATCTCATTGACATCTCCTTTGAAAGCAACATCCAACATATTTGATGCTTCTAGGTCTCTCCTAAACCTTTGAACACATTCAAAGAATGTTTTTTTCTTCATCTGTACTCAGTCGTGTATCGAGAGACTGACTTCAAGAATTCTTTGGATGTGTGTTCCATAAAATATGAATCACTTTCTATCATCAAACCACCAGCCCCAACTGTTTTAGGAGTTCCTGTGACGTATAAGACATTATAGAAAATTATTTATTTACACACTAGGTTTTTCAATATCATAGTACACATGAATACACAATGCCACCTAATCATAAATATGTGTGACGAACATTATCATTGGCATCGATTAATTGATTGAAGGCATTAACAACTAACCATCAACTGTCAGTGAGTGTCGAGGTGGCGAGGAGGGGCCATCCCATAACATGCCATCATTTACAGTGCTTGTCTCTGCATAGGTATTAGTTGCAGCATGAGAAATGAAAACAATTTCAACACGATGCTTTTTCATTACAACTTATTCTTAGCAATCTATATCACTACTTGCCACATACGATGACATTAAATTACCTTCAACTTCTGTTGTTGGATACGACGAAGAGGGGCCGTGTCGAACATGTCTTCATTTACCCTACTTGTCTCCCCATAAGTATTGCCTCCTGCACGTGAAATGAAAATAAATTCAACACGATGCTTATTTCATTACAACTTATGCTTAGCAATCTACATCGGTAACATATGATGGCATTGAATTACCTGTCACTTTTGGTGCTTGATATGATGACATCGACACATATTGCTTGCGAAAATCCAATGCCTTCAACATGTGCTTACATGTGTTTCCTCTGATAGCCCAAGCACATTCACATACGTCCAAGGCTCCGCATTTCCTTACCAAATACCATGTGCTTCTAGTTGTTTGGCTCCTCACCCACAATTGATTGCAATCAGGTGTAATTGCAAGGCAATCTGTATCAGAATACTCTTTGCTCTCTCTCACACTATCAATAGATGTCTTTCTTTTTTGAAATTGGTCAAGAAGCCAGATTTTTGCAACTTCCTCTTGTGTTTGTAAAATGGCTCCACCTTGTACACAAGTGTGTAGAACAAATAGTCCATCCGGCGAGCACATTTCTTTTGTCTATCACACAAGTATCTAGTCTTCAAAAACAATGGTAGGATTCATAGATGCGTTTGTTTCTTGATTTGCATGGGAGAAGTTTCTAAAATTTGTTGCCCACATAGCTGTCAAGTGACACGGATTGAAAATCAGTGACATTATAAACCAAGAATTATAATTGATGATAATTAATAAGAAAACACACAAAGGATCGCACTCACCAACACGTTCTTTTCTCTCACACCATGTATTCCTAAAGTACTTGAGGAACTTAGTTTCCTCTTTGAATTCATTAAAGAAGTCTTGAATGATTCAAAATGTGTGCTCATGATGCATTTCAAAACCATACATGATGGTACCTAGTCTCTCGAAAATCTTCCACCTAGACTCCTTGCTACAATACTTGTGCACATTTTTCAACCATGCCCTACGCACGTGCCATAGGCATAACACTACACGACAACCAAAAACACACCTGATGGCTTGGATTTCAGCCGACGCATCATCCGTAATGAACGCATTGATCTGCCAATCGACACGAAGGCATTTTCCTCATTTTTGGACTTCCGCCAACCACCCGTAAATATCTTCAATTTTATTCCTCGAAGAAATGGCCCATGCTACGGGCACCCCAGCTTCTTGCTCATCAAAAACAAGCAATGTGTATAATTGGTACTGCAAGAAATATGACATCAAATGGTAACATGGGGTTTAATATAACAGAAAGGGAATAATATTAATGATACGTAAATTACACATCATTTCAAAATTCATTCCAATTACTTACGCCATATTTGTTGGTAGCAAACATCGAGTCCATGGAGATTATGGAATTGTGTGAATGTTGAACCATTCTCTCACACATCCACGGTGTTTGCAACCCCATAATGAATGGAACGGTGGTTCCATTTGGGCGTTGATAGTAGAAAAATATGTCTCTTTCCTCCGCATGCCATAAGTTCACGCTCATGGCATCATCGACATGCTTTTGAGACCTTCTGTAGTGAACTCTTTTCCACGCATTCACCACGTCCTTTCTTGTCATGTATTCGTCCCTCTCTGCTCGATATACCCACGTTTGATGGATCCTCTATATATTTATCGTACACCATGTCCACGGTGACTCCCATTAACAAAAGACTCTCGATATAAGTTTTGCATTCATTTGATAAGTACGGGGCAAACATTCAGATGAGGATCATTAATGGTATTTTTGTTCCTCCCATGACAACACTCACCATTTACATCACAATGAAATGGATGGTTGTATAATATTATGGCCATTGTCGGTCTCCCATAAAAAACCTTCACATTGAAATGACATTGGCAACCCCTTTTAATTATACACCTACTCACTTTGTCACTTGTTACTGACTTATTTCTATTGTCATCTGACCATACGAACACCAATAGCTGCATTAAAAATGGTAACATCAAATGCTATACAACTGTTTACGAAAAGAACGTACAAAAAAAATTTGTTAGCGAATTTCCAAACCTAGAATATGATTTGGTTGTATGTGGTTTTGGATTTTCTATATTTGTTGAGTTGTGATTTGTGTGGGCGAAGGTAGTCTCAAAACTTTCGTTAGAACCTTCCCCCTTTAGAAATGCATGTAGTCTTGCGAGCGGTATGGCGGCACAAATGTCGACGTTCGGCTCATCCCCTATTGGTGTCCATTCTAGGTCATCATATGAAAACTGACTCTTTTCCTCTGTAATCTCTTGGACAGGAAGATCGATCATGCTCTGCCATTTGGGCCTCCTTCCCATCCTAAAAATTATTACATGCAGTTTTGTATCGTTAATGAAATAATTATTTCATACTTACCAAAATAAATTTTGACTTGTGATTCATCATCATCAACATGAATACCATCTTAAAACATTGGAAGCATTCAAATTTTTGTCTAATTCAAAAGCCACGTGTATAAAAGACAATATTGAAATGATGTTTTCATGTACACATTTCCATTTGTTATGATTTTAAAAGCCTTGAATATAATGGGAGTAGAGAATTTGGATATGAGTAGTTAAAAGGAAATGAAGGAACCATTCCTTGACACCATATCACAATAATTATTATTATAATGTGTGGCAAAATTATATGAAGTAATGAGAGGATACCCTCCACCGACTTATTCATGAAATGACTTATGATTTCATCATCAACATGAGTAATATGTGTGTTTTAAATTACCATGACTTGTGATTCATCATCATCAACATGAATACCATCTTAAAACATTGGAAGCATTCAAATTTTTGTCTAATTCAAAAGCCACATGTATAAAAGACAATATTGAAATGCAAGGAAAACAACAATTTATAGGACTATAATTCATCGCTTCATATGCATAAGCATATCACAATATGGTCATCTATAATGTGACAAAGAATGCGACATAATAAATATAATGAGACAAAGACTATTACAAAATTAATATTATGTCAAATACACTTATTCAATGTGGAGAGAAAATTCCATATAAAATATTATAATTAACCTTATAAATATAATTCACATCGTATAATAATATATTTTATGGTGTTTATTTTATTTATTAAATAATATTTTTCTAAAATGATGTATATAGAATAGAAATTATTACATTTAGCTAAAAACAATAAAAACTATTGAAACAGAACATGTTTATCTAAAATAGAAGTTACAATTAAAAAACATGAAAATATTAAAATATTAATAACATCTTTAATATATATATATACATTTATGCATGCCAAAACATAATAATTAAATAACAATAAAATAATAATCATCGCAACACCCACATATCCTTCTTTTTGAAAAAAATGAACTTTCAAACTAAAATTGAGGAGTATAGATATTTCAAATTTTTCACACTTTTATTTGAATTTTAGAAATGGTGCTAAAATTTTAGCATAATAAAAATTATTTGCTATACATTCTGAACAACTAGTATTCATTGGCATACTGAACTATCTATAATATACATATTAAATTTTTAATAAATTGAACTTTTTATGCGAACACCCTTCATCTTCAGTTTACGTGGAAGCTCGTATTTCTGTATGTCTTCATTTTACAAACAGATCGGGAGAAACTAGGCTCCTGGTATTCATATTCACTACACAAAAGAGTAACTACTACACAAAAGAAGCATAAAATTAACGTTAGTACGATACATGAAAAATCAAATATACATCATCCACTATGATAAAATAATCACAACATCAGAAATCTAATATCCATGAAAAATTCAAGTATCGAAAAATTCCAATGGCTATCCTTCACTCAAGATGCACCCTCCCATAATATCACAACCGTCCATTGCAAAAGGGACGGTTGTGATATTACAGAGGGTGCATTTTTGAGTGGAGGGTCGGCAACTTTAAAAACCTCTCTCTCAAAGACAATATACCACCCAACTATCGATGTGGAATCCTAAGGGGCAAGCCCCTTCATCACACAACGATAGTTGGGCATATCGATGTGGCATCCTAAGGGGCAAGCCCCTTCAGCATGCACCGATTCCTATCTTTGTAGAGGCACTTGCCCCATATGCCAAATTGAGAGTTGAGTATGATATCACATAATTTTTATATCTTCAACTTTCATCAAACATTCAAAACATTACAATTACCAATATTTAACAACTAATAAAAAAATTATACATACGAATGATCTACACATTAGCAATTTTTACAACTATAATGAATTCAAAAAATCAAACTTTTCTAATGTATTCCATTTAACACAACTAGGAACAATGAAATTACAACTAAGAGCTCGAAGATCACATGCATATTTAAATGAAATTTTTATATTTTCTTACGATAGTAATAGATTGACATGCAAATCTAGAACTTATTTATACTTATAGATAATATTAAGAATCATATCAAACACTTATAACATTAAATGTGTTCAATTTGTTTAACTATAATTGTATTAATGTTTGAGTTATAACTATAATAATGTTTGAGTTCGGATTTCGAGACGTAGTTTTATGGAATGTTTTCTTGTAATGTTTATATTTGTTTTTGTTTTTGTTTTTTTGGGTATGAAATTGTCTTTTTTGGCCTTTCTTGAAGGCTTTTTACTTTATTTGAATTTGGAATCAGATGTAGTAATTTTCTAGTTCTAGTTTTTCTTTTTGTCCATTAGGCTAACATTTTAAATTTTTGTCTCGATGTTGTTATTCTCTCAGGGTGAGGACCCCTTTTCCCTTGTTTAATATATCAAAAACATAATTTAAGAACTATTTATATATATACACCATATATATTTCTAATTATTGTTATTGAATTAAAATTATTATTATTCATAAGAACTACTACAAGCTAGAGATGAAGGTAAGACATATAAAGGTTGTAGAATGAAGAGAAGAGAGGGGAGGTTAACACATCTCTTATCCAAATCAAATATGGGTATGGATAATTGTTTTGTTGGGTACCTAAAGGTGAGATTATTAGACCTTTATTATTATTTATGGAGAACTTGTAAGACTAGAGTGATCTTTCATATGATTTGAAAAAATAATTTTGTAGATGATACCAATTACCCATTAGAAATTGGCATACCTGACTATTCCGCATTAAATATATGTATCTTATATTTTTTCTTCCTTGATTATGAAATTCTCATTCATTAAAAAATAATAATCTCACATTGGTTAGTGATCTTGTTCCAAAACAACACGTAAACCCAATATATCACAATCCTTATGTTAATGAAGGTAATACCCAATAATCGAACTAATAAAATTTTCTTACTTGTTTTAATGCCACAATCTCTTTCCTTCAAACCTCAATCACTAACAAAACCTTGTAAAATAAGTGTTCATAAAAAGTGGGGCAAACTAAAAAGATCAACAAAAATAAGGGAAAACACTCATTATATGCCATGGGGTAGGTCATGACAACTTTTATATGCCATGAATATGAATATGAATTAGCGACCTTTTTGTCTTCTCTCGAGCTCTAAAATTTTCTTACTTGTTTTTGCGATCCACCTGAAACAAATCTCTTTCCTTCAAACCTCAATCACTAACAAAACCTTGTAAAATATAAAAAGTGGGGGCGGGATGTGGGAGAAGGGGCCATGGGGTAGGGCGAGGTGTATTTGGGGGCTTGTCTTAGTGAAAGAAATAAGAATTCTATCGAAACATTAAAAAAATTAATATATCTATTAATAAATAAATCCAGCCATCTCATACATTGTTTGATAAAGTAAGCCATAATAACTAAGAATTGAAAAATTAATGAATGATAAAACTGAAATAAAGACACTAACATAAAACTAACAATAAATAATTGACTCTACACAAATTTGTAAGAATAAAGATAATAATATTCCAAAATTTGTAATGACTTTACACAAATTGCAATTTATTAAATCACCTTTAGTAGCTAATATGAAAACTACTAATTATTTTACTTAGTGCTTTTAGTTGGGAAAACTACCATTTCTTGTACTTAATTTTTTACATAATGAATCCACATGATAATTCCAATGTTTTTACATATTTTAAAGATAATTACATAAAACAAAGAATATCAATTCTTTACCTTTGTCTAGTCGTTATCGCTTTATAAAACCCATCCAAATTTGCCACATCACTTATACTTTATAATTACTCAATTCTTTACCTTTGTCTAGTCATTATCACTTTATAAAACCCATCCAAATTTGTTACATCACTTATACTTTATAATGACCAATAAAAATAAAATCGATTTTAATTTGAAATTAAAAAATATTTTTAATAAAAAATTAATATTTTTTCCCAAGTATGGCGCATGAATATTAGCACCTCATTTATATTTGCACATTGTGAGTTGGGGGTTCGGACTTTACTTATTGAATTGTGTGGACCCCTTTTTGTTTTGATAGATGCTTCTTCAACATTGTCAATATTTATATTAGTAATGATGATATGAAAGGGTGGAGTATTGGACATACTATTGTATTTTAATTTGATTATGTGTGGTAGTTTTGATATGGTTGAGTTTGAGGGAGATAAAAGAGGGGTTCATCTCGATGCAGTGGTACACCATTAAAGGAGAGATGTTGTTTTACATGTGCAAAAAACTTGAGGTGTGTGAACCTGACCTCCATTGATAGTTGTCATCTACCATCTTATGGTTTATGTAGTCTAATTTTTCAACAAGTTGGTGATAGGGTGGTGATAAAACTAGATAGAGTGTTATTTGTAGAGCAAAAGCTTTTCACATTTGCAAATAATTTTAATCACCTAGTCAATGTGGTACTTGAAGTGATTCTTTCATACCACTTCCCCATAAATTTGGCATTGAATGGCTAACACCCAAAGTCAAGGTCAAATTCCAAATTTACCTCAATATTTCTCACCTCCTATTGACGTGGTTTTACACCGACATAATAGATGTTTTATGCACACAATATACTTGTGGTGCTTGATCCCAACCTCCATTGGCAACTGCCCACTGCCACCTTGTGGTTTCACTAGTCTAGTTTTCGACAAGGTGACAATAGAGTGGTGAGAAGATTAGATAAAGTCAAGTATTGGCAAAGTATAATCTTTTCACATCTGTAAATAATCTTAATCGCCCCAATCAATGTTTTTCTTGGAGTGATTCTTTCATACTACTTCCCCATTAAATTTGGCATTAAATGGCCAACACCCCAAGTCAAGGTCAAACTCCAATGTTACCTTAATATTGTTTACCTCCAACATGAATGGATTTATGGTCATATCATTTGAATTTGGATCCTTTCCCCTTGGCCTAGTGAGGAGGTTGTCTGGATAGTTTGGTGGGGGATTGCAATTTCTCTAACTGCAACTTTCCTTTATGCATACAAAAAATAAGCAATTGATTTTTTTGTGAAACCCATGAGGCACCATATTGTGAACACCTTCAATTGTCATGAGTTAGAGGTCTTCTCTTGATTATAATTTATAAAATGAGGTTGTTAAGTGGAGGAATAAGCTCAAGGTAGAAGAAACCTATCGAGCTCATGGCACCCAATTTCATGCTCATATGCATTGGTTGAAAATTGGAGAATGAGCTTTTAAGGAGCTTTTCTCCTTTAGTCATTCCAAACAAGTTTTACATAGAGTGAAGGCAATCTATGATGCCAATCAACCCATAACTAAACTTCTAATATCTTGAGAGACTTTGTTTCTCATAACATGGAATTCTTGCAACTCAACCATCAACCATACCTTGTGAAGAAGACCTCATTAAATGTTTGTAGGGAGTAGCTTGCAAATTCCTTGAGGAAAACAATTGGTATGTAATCACTTATTTTCAATTGAAGAGTCACAAGGAGAAACAAAGCACGTGGTTTTGAATGAAACCCATGGAATAAGAGTGAATCACACAACCCAAAGTTCTAAATTCAAGTGTATTTATCAAGAATATGATGCCTCTTGTGATAGAAGATGAGCCTCCTTTCATAGTATGGGGCAAAGAAAATATTTACCAGATACAAAACAAAACAGCTAAATAGTATGAGGCAAAGAAAATATTTACCTGAGAGCCACCTGTTATTCTCTGAAAATTCTTCCTCTGCTTACCTTCCACACCTTTGGCTCCCTCTCTGGCTTCTAATGGCGGTAATGTGAATGTTTGTGTTTTTATTGAAGTTGTTGTCCATAGAAAACACGTTTTTGGCGGTGAATTCAACATAAATGGCATTTTTTTGGTAATGCGTAGCCAGTGGCGCCACCTACCCTCCACTTAGCGTTGTTAATACGCGAGTACAACCGCCGCCGAGTCTTCATTGAAACCGGATGCAGTGGCGAGTTTGATGGGTCTGAGTTGATGGTGTTGATGGGATGGTAGTTTGAGTACAACCAAAGACAAGACCTCCTCGCGGCGGCATGGGAACACACATGTAGCGCATGACATGTGGGATGGTAGGTTTTACACAAAATGCACATACATGAGTGCAAATATAATATATAAGGTCTATTACTATATATATATATATATGAAATAGGATTTGATTTTATTGATTTTAAAAATATTCTATAAATCATATTGATAATGATTTTTAATAATTACCAATTTAAATTTAGAAACTAAAATAAGTTTATGTGAATAATGAATTTATTAAACTCAGAGTTCACACGTTGTCTTTGCTTTTTCTAAAAACATAGAAGTTTCTAATTTCAATGATATTGTGACTATATTTATTTTCATTTTTCATTACCAATTCAATCTACGAGGTTTAATTTACTTTTATGCAAGTTTCAATTCAAATTTTTATTGCTGTGGGAAAATTTAAGGAATCTTGTTGCAGACATCCAAGAAGAAGCTTGGTGCTGAAGATACAGACATCAATACATTATACAGGTACATGATTATTTCTTTCCAAGCTTGTTGTGGTAAAAAATGGCATGGGTTTCTAGATATATTTTTGAAAAATGCCTCCTTGAAATCAATATTTTTTGTTATTCAAAAACATAAAATTACGAGGGCTCACCATCATTCCCATGGCTCAAATCCGAGAGATTAAACAAAAAAATTCTAATGACTATGATCAATATAAGATTTGAGCAAACCTCTATTATCCAGTCATAAACTCAGAAGCCTTTTTTTTAAAGATATAATTATAGAAATTGAGGCCTTGTTATTTTACGTTAGCTGAAATTGTTTATACCTTGAATTTTTTATATATTTGCTCTTCAATTTTTTGTTTCCGAGAATGCAGGCATGTAATTTTTTTTTTGTTTTCATGAAGTTTTTTGCTACTTTTTCCAGAACCTGAAATTTAATTCCTTTTTTAAGATGGCAGGCTTCTATAATTCAAGCAATAAAAAATTCAAAACCTTAACAAATGATATGCTTTCTCTTCGGTATACCCCTTTACACTTTGTTTCCTTTTTGACAACCAGAAATAACATTCTCTTTTTTATTCAAACAACCGAGTCACATTTTTAATAGTGTTTTTTACTAATTGAATACTCCATTCGGTAGATTATAAAGAAATCTCTCAACCCGTAGAATTTGTATCTAAATTTCCTGACATCTATACATGGGAGAAACCCCTATAGGAATAGTTGTAAATCATATCATGGATTAAAGGATTACAATTCACCTCGAGCGGTCTTTTAAAGTTTTTTTAGGTACCATAGGACATGTAATTTTCCCTTTCCTATACAAAACATTTGCATCGTGGTTGGGAAAATAGTATGTTCAAGTGATAGATCGATTAACCATTACTAGATCGATTAATTCAGTAGGGCTCACCATCATTTCCATGGCTCAAATCTGAGAGATTAAACAACAAAAAATTTCTAATGACTATGATCAATATAAGATTTGAGCAAACCTCTATTAGCCAGTCATAAATTCAGAGCCTTTTTTTTAAAGATATAATTATAGAAATTGAGGCCTTGTTATTTTACGTTAAAGAATTTAAAGTACTATTGCCATTAACATCAATTCATCTTATTGTTGTTAATGGCAACAATGATATGAGGTTTATCATTGGCATTGAGTGTTGCATAGTTAAGAATCGGGATGGATTATGGGCCTTGATGCAACGATTCTTCTTTACTAGCCTATTGTTATAGGATTCTTCATCCAATTAGAGTCGCCACTCAATAATAAAATACCCAAAATTAGAGAAGGAAAATCTTTAAGCTGGTAACTTCCCTATCATTTTAACATCCAAATTTATATTTTACAATACCCACAAGAAAAATTGGATTTATCACATATCTCATTTTAAGCAAAAAAATTGCCAATTTTTGGGTATTTATATTGCATTTTGATAGATTAAATTTGTTGACTTTTGCCAAGTTCATATAGGCTATCCCACACACTCGAAGATGAGTGCAGTTATTACCATTACCCTATGGAGGAAAACAACGCAGTCTAAAAACAATTTCAAGACAAAATGGAATGACCCATAAAATTGTACAAACACTCTAAGAAACAATCTATTTGCACCAAATGATCTGCTAGAGAATAAGGTTTTGCATTCTCCGATACAAGCTTTGATAAGGTTATCCCCATTGGTTGAGTTATCCATAAACCTAACTCTTCGTAATCTAACATTTGAAGATATACCACCACCCATTCTCTATACGATTGTATTTAGGTTTATGAATACTATCAACACTCAGCCTAACATGAATCACATGCACGATAGTTTGATAGTGTGAAAGTGAATTTGGGTTTTAGATATAGCCATGCTACCATTAAATATTTTGGTTGTATAAATTGTTTGTGTTAGTCATCTATCACCCACGGGCCATATTGATGACATAAAAATAAAGTGGATATTGGGTCTCCAGATGTGAATGAAACTGCAAGTAGGTTGCGACACATAGTGCACAAGGCACATCTTGGATTCCCATTGCCCACAGATTCAAAAAAATCTCCCATGAACATAATTTTCTTTCCCCTCATCCCCTCCAACATGTACAACACATTGAATCTGACAATCACCATTATAAATAATAATTTGTACTTCATATTTATTGATTTTTTGAAATATAATTTATTTTATGTTTAATAAGATTTAAATTTTTTGAACTAATGTGTATTTTTTTTAATGTAGGAAACTTTAAAAAAACAATGTCTACAAAAAGGAAGAAACAAGTTACAATTGCAGAAATGTTTAGAGGGACTAAAGAACAATGTTCAAAAGCCTACAATGACTCTACAATACATGAACAAGATCATGAGATTCGCAGAAAAAACATTCCATGAAATTTTTGGATCTTCTTCTGATGATCTAGATGAAGAAATAGATCAAGTTAGGGAAGAGGTTACTGCAGGTCATGAAAAACAGAAAGTAAAACAAAAAGAAAATTTTGTATGGAATGGTTAGAAAAGTTTGTTTGGTTGAACTATGTCAATTGTGATGGTAACACAGTAATGAAATGTAGTTATTGTGAGAAGTACAAGATGTCTGGTCCATGGGGTACTGGTGAGGGTTGCAAAAATCTACAACGTGATGCTCTTATCACTCATGAAAAGTCTGTGATGCATAAAGAAGCTCAAGCAAGGTGGATAAATGCATTGGATTCTAAAAAGATTAAGTCTATTCCAGATCATATCTCAAAAATTGAAGATGTTAATAAAGATAGAGTGATTACTACAATGAAAACAACTTATTTTGTTTGCCAGGAGGATTTATCTCTAGCCAAGTATGAGAAAATTTGTCAATTTCTCATGGATGCAAAAACTCCTAATATGCCAAAATATCATGATTACTCTGATTACACAAATCGGAAGGCTGCAAATGATTTTCTTTGTTGCATATCAAAACATCTTGAATAGATTCAGATTGAAGAAATGATAAAAAGTCCTTTTTTTTTCAATAATGGTCGATGAAAGTATTGATCGAACCTTAGAGAAGCACCTTGTTGTGTATGGAACATATTTAACTTCAAAGGGTCTTGGAGCACTGTTTCTCGGTTTATGAAGGTAAAATGTATGTATCGATGGGAAGGAAAAACAATATATGATACCATCAATCAATTGTTCAATGATAGAGTTCTTTTGTATAATAATTTGATAGCTACTTCAATAGACGGGCTTCAAATGCAATGATTGGGAATGAAAATGGATTTGTTTCATTTTTGAAAAAGAACAACCCAAATCTTGTTACAGTGCATTGTGTGGCTCATCGTGAGTCATTGGCGCAGCATATGCTTTTAAAGGATACCTGAATTATTGCTTGTCGAAAAATTGGCAAATAAAGTGCATTCATGGGTTCACAATTCACCAAAAAGAAATAATGAGCTTAATGATTTACTTAAAGTTATGCAGATTGATGTTTTAGATGTTTTACAAATTCACATAGTCAGATGGTTATCTAGGGGAGAGGTAATAATAAGGCTTGTAAAACTTATGCCAGCTATCTTAACTTTGTGGAAAAGGGATAAGAAATGTTCATCATGGTATGAGAAGGCAAAGATCTATTCTGTTCAATTTTGTCTGCATATGCTTGCTGATGTATTGGGTGAACTAAATAAGTTTAACAAGATTTTTCAAGGGAGGAAAATATGGACATTACAATTATTGGGTTGGCTTTGATGAAATAATAAGAAACTTACAGATGGTTTTGAGAAAAGGTACATTTGCGAGAGGGTACAACTTATCTTTCAAAATTCTTGGCTTGATTCTCGAATTTGGATGCATTGAAGTTAAAGAGGAAGGTATTGTAATTAATACACATTATTTACAATATATTCTTATTCCAACATAGGGGATTGAGTATGGTGATGTACAAAATCGTTCTATGAAAGCTTCTATTTCAGGAACACATGAGAGTTGTAAGGAACTCACAAAAGGTTATATTCAATCTTTAATAGATTGTTTGAATGAAAGATTTCCAGACCTCCCTCTTTTTAATGCAACAAAACTCTTCAGCCCATCTTATTATCTATTAGATCGTCAAACTCGAGAAACTAAATCAGAGCAGTGGTTTGAGAAGCTTATGAGGCATTTGCAACACACCATTTCAAATGATGTTGGTTATGCATCTTTATTTAATGTTAATGGTTGTAAAAGGGAGCTACATTCTTTTGTTGATTCATTGCATTTGACTTGTGAAGGTTTCAAGATGAAAGATGCATGGAGAGTTTTTCATAATACAGAACATTGGCACAAAAGTTATCCTCATATGATGAAGGTGTGGCAAGTTGTACTCACTATTCCTGCAAGTATAGTGGATTGTGAAAGGGGATTTTCAAAACAAAACATCATCAAGGATATTCGAAAATCAAAGCTAGGGATAGATACACTGGATTCACTAATGAGAGTATCTTTAAATGGACCTCATGCAACCGATGTCAATTGGGATGAAATATATAAGATATGGAAAGATACAAAGTCAAGAAGAGTTCTTGACCTTTGACATTCCAAATTTACTATGTACTTAACACATGGTTGAAGGATAATATTTATATTAATAAATGATAATATCACATTTCCTTTCCCTTGAAAACCTTCTTTTGATTTTGAATATGTTTTAATTATATCTTATGTTTTATTACAATATTTTTGTTTTCAATTTCTTAATAATACATTAAAAACATGTTAACTTTGTTTGTAATAAGAATCAATATCATTTTAATATTTAAAATACAAAGTTATACATTTTATATATTAAATGTGCATGGTAAATATAATATACGAAAAAAATTATAATGTCTAATTTTTCATTTAATTAGTTTACAATTTAATTTAAATTTAATTTATAAATATTTTTATCATCCTAAAATTATATATATATATATATATATATATATATATATATATATATATATATCAATTTTTTTGACAATTTAAAATTTCACTAAAAACGTAAATCGAAAAGGAGCTATATCACGAAACCGTCATGAAATTTCCTTTTGACAGGCAGGGGTGACCGTCACGCATATGTAATAATAGTACGGCTCAGGAAAAAACCAAGAAAAACAAAACGTACTTGCGCACTGGGTGGAATTCTGATGTTTACAGCTTTTTCAGTGTATACATTGATCATCTCAGCTATTTTTTTCCGTGCCTTGTTGCTTTCGGTTCTGCTACTCCAAGTCTCCAATGGAGTTCGACCTTGCAAATGGGATGATATTGCTGGGCACATTTGCCTTCATACTTCTGCTCTTATGGGATGCGGTGATATCTCGTATGGTCAAGACTCATTTGGTTCCAGACAAGATCCTTGTTCTCGGCGGCTTCACCATCCAGATTCTTGGATATCTTAACACTAAAAATGTAGATATTTTAAGCAAATCCAGAGAAGAGGAGTTGCGAGCCCTGTTTGACAAACAATTGGCAATTGATGGTGCAAGACTGAGCTTTTGTGTGTTTTTGGGGTACGTGCTGCCAGGGATGGCATCGGTGGAATCTGGAGGGCAATGGAGCAATATTGCCGCACTGGTAATGAGTTTATCCATTCATATAGCCACAGAGGTGTATGCCCTTGAAAACCTCAAGAATGCCACACTCAGGAATGAAGGAGGCAGGTGGTTCATTTCATCGAGTGTGGCTCTGGTAGTGGGAGCTGCATGTCTCGTGCTTTATTTAGGCTGCGCTCTGTTGTCTGGTTTATTCATCCGCGACGCTCTGCGTCAAAAGATTCCTAAAATATTTGGTCCAAATAAGGCCAAAGGATGGGACCTGCCTGGAGCTCGCGTACTTGACTCGTGGATTGTAGCCAGGGCTTGGCAGACACAATATCTGTTAGCGAGCTCAGCCTTCACTCCATCAGTGGGAGTGATTATCACGTTTTGTGTTGTATTGGTGGCGATCAAAACCAAGTTTCGGACATTTCTTTTGCTTCATAATAAAAATGTGGCTTTGACTTTTTACTTGCAAAGCTTTTTCATCTTAATAGGATGGATTGTGATTGTCTGCAGGTGGGTTATGGTCATGCTTTGTTATGGAGGTTCCACAAATAGAAAACTGGCATATGTATACGGCTTGACACGGCGTTCCAGTCAGTTACTTTATCATTATATCAGAAAAACATTGAATCCCAAGAAACATTTTGTATGCCATTGTAGTAACTCTCCCAGCCGTCTACACCTGTGTTTGCACCAAATCGGCCACATAATACTGGGAATTTTATGTTTGACTGTCTTCCTTATACTGTTGCTTTCCTTGGGTCTCTTGATTCTTGCAATTAATTTACTCTTCTTGTTCAGTTTCTTCTGTGGGCATTTGTCGGCCTGGATATGCTATGTCTTAAAAGTTTTTAAGTTGCCCAACATGTTGGAGAAGATGATGCGCCACAACCTGGATTTACAAACAGATTTTGAGAGATATAGGGAGACTTTCAAGAGCATATTGGTATGTGGCGGAGAAGAAAATCTGCACGGTTTGTGGATAGCTAAGCGAAGATCTTTTCACAAAGAGAAGCGTCGCATGCATGAAGCATACGAAGACGGAAAAGGATGCACAGAATTATTTGTGGCAATCAAAGGAACTGTTCTTCTTAACCGTACAACAATTGAAGATTTTCTTCGGGGCAAGCAGCGCCTTTGGAAGATGACGGCAATCGCTGCAATTGATATCATTGTGAAACTTAGAGAGTTCTGTATTGCTTCGGATGAGGAGGTGGAGTTTGTTATGAGAACTTATAAACAAGCCCGAGATTTGCTGGAATTTCTAGATTGTCCTGACAACATAGCGGGGAACCCTATGAATATATTCAGCTCATTCAACATCGAAGCCATGGAAACGAGTATAGCGGCCGACAACATATTGTTAGAGATAGAAAGGAGAAGCAAGTCGCGGTGTGAGTGTCAGCAGCAACCCATAGTTGAAGAAGTTCTTCAACGCTTGGAAGGTTGGAGTGAGGGTAAAACGGAGACTCCTGAAATCCCCCAAGTTTCCGCGAGCAGATATTCCCCTGGAAGTGCTGTTAGAGTTTGGAAATCATTTATGCATGGGCTCGGCGCGGATCATCAAGAGCGGAACGGATGCGAGCCAGATAAGGCACTAATTGATAGCCGGCAATGTGTGTACTCTCTTCTTCTCCGACATTCTTATCAAAATCAGGAAGAATTGCTTCATATGGCAACCAGTTTCCTGGGAGATATTATTGTTTGCTGCCTGTTACGATTACCACAAGTGTTAGCAAAACACAGGAGGCAATGGGCTGAAGAGTTGGAGGAAGAGAAGATAAAAAAGACAATTGAAATAGCAGCTAAGCTCAACGGAGTGACAGCGTTGGAATGGAGTGTGGCTGGAAATTCAGAGAACGGGGCTCATCTCGTTGATATTGTGCCGTATTGAACTATGCGATCCAATCTCTTCTTAACAACGACATGAAATCCGCTGCTGCTTTGTATTATGTATTCTATGCATATTAGAGCACTGCTACAAAAACCTCAAATCTCTTCTTGTATTATTCTAATTTCTGCCAAATTATTAGTAAGAAAATTATATTTCGCAATATATTATGAATGATTATTTTTATCTCCTCTCTTGCATTTTCACTCGGCCGTACAAAATATTTTTTTCTCCTTATTTTGGGCCTTCTTGGAACCTATACGACTTCACAAGAAGGAATATAACCGGGGCCTACAATATAATGGTAGAGTTTGCATTGCCTATGAGATTTCATAAAGGGATATAACCACCCACAATAAGATTATAGAATTTGTATTGCTTATAAGATTTCACAAAGATGGATATAATTGTCCCATATTAAAATTGTAAAATCTCTTTTAAACTTTACAAAGAGGAATAGAACCGTCCCACAATAAGATCATATATTTTGCATGGTCCAAAGACTGGGCAATGAGGGATATAATTGAACCACAATAAGACAATCAAATTTGCATTGCCTATAAAACTTCACAGAAAGGAATATTAACTTTCAATAAGATTGTAAAATTTCCATTGTGTAAAAGACATTACAAAGAAGGATATAACTAGCCTGCAATAAGATTATAGAATTCACAATGCTTGTTCATACTCTTCCATTTGTATTGATATTTTAGTTATATACAAAAAGACCGGTCTTATGAAGAAGAACTTGATTGTTATCAACTTAAGCCAAACTTAAGTTTGCGGCAGCAGCCCTTATAAGATTACATTTTACTTGGGTGTTTCTTATTGCATCGGTGAGGCCGCAGTCGGAAATATTGAGAAGGATGAGATTGGTGAGGTTGCTGAGCTCCCTTAGTATGCGGTTGGTGTGGGCATTGTATGCCATGAGTTTGAGAGATGCTTACAGCGACCAAGACGCCCGGGAATTCCATTGGTAATAGCCTTACCTATTTTGCCTTGTTTCCATGATTTTTTTGGGGTATGCTCGTGCCATACATTTGAAGAAATTTTATTTATAGATTCATGGTGTGTGTTATACAGGCATTTCAGAGAGCTGCTGGAGAGAATCTGTTTGTGTAATTAAAAATATTCATTCGGCCAAATCACATAAGACGCTGACTTGAGACGAGGTGGAGACTTCCTCTGCCGTTATTTAAATGGGCACTGGAGTTCAGAACATTACATATTAATATGTGTGGTCTAATATCTGAGATGATATGTTCCATGAGTATACAGAAATTGTAGCATATTTTTATATTTATAAGATATTTGTAACAGAATTATTAATTATTTAATATGTTTAAAATAAAGGTGAGTTTAGATCAATTTGTAATTATCCTTTACCCTTTGACTTGTGGACTCTTAACGAGATTGTGAATTTTATAGTTTTTAAAATATAAATAATTGAACAATTTAAAAGTTACTGTACAGATTGTTTAGTGGGGTATTCAATCATTTTTTCCATACGTAAATAAAGAATGGTTGGAATTATATATAGAGATTATGTATTGCTTTTATTTATGATATTGTTGTGAATGTATTGAGTAGTTTTTTTAAAATATCTTTGTGTGAATGTCATGGGGAGAGGCCACATTTCTAATTGTTTTTGTCAACATTTTTTCATAAAGTCCAAATAAAATTATTACTATCTATAAGTTGAAATGTAAACACTCTTTAATGTGAGTTGTTTTATTTCACGAATAAATAAATGAAAACAATTATAAATGGTTTTATGCATCTAATAAACATTATTATAAATTATATTTTGTTTATTTACATTATTAAAAATAGATATTATAAGAAATGCAACATATTTATGTTTAGATTGAATAAATTGTAACACTTATTTATTTATTTTCGTGTTTTGTTGAATTCAACTTTAACAATATTAACACCCACTCTAAATAAACATCATAAACCTATTCTAAATAACATCATAACATTGCAAAGATAGGGGATGTGGATTCTAGAAAGTTGGAATTAAAAAAGGACCAATCATAATTGATCCCCACCAAAGAACCCATACCTAAATAAATATGCTAAAATAGTGCTAAATACAAACAAAATTTTCATCACTAGGTGTATGCAAAGCACCAATAGGTTAGGAGTTGAAGAAAACTCTAATTCACTTTATAGACAACTTTCAATCATAAAACAACACAATTTCTAAATTTAAATTTCATGTATATAGTTGGAATTGGTGAATTGTTGACAAATTGGAATTGGTGACTTGTTGACAACTTTAGAAAATTCCTAAATTTGTAATTTTTTAGATCCTATACAAAAATGGGTTAACATGGATATAAGGATGGAGACTAATGTCAATGTAACGATAAATCTTAAAATTGACTTATGAATGGATAAATCTATCATCAAGTTGAGTTTAAATATCCATCCTTAAGTCCAATGCAAATTTGTTACAACTACAATTTTATAGATATGTCTTTATGTCAACTATAAATCCTTACTTTGTAGATTATATAAATTTTCTCTAGGATTAATCTAAATTCATCCCTAGGTCGATTTTCATATTTGCCCCTAGGGGATGTTTATTGTTTATGATTTTTTAAACTTCTTTTTTGTATTATATTTGGATCAATTATTGGTATTGGGGAAAACTTGAAGAATTTGGGATTATTGAGGTTAACATTGACATATAAAGTATAGAGCAACAATTTCTAGATTCTTTGTCTACCATCCAAATGCTTGCTATAATCGATTCTACCATAGATCAAGAAATCGAATCTTCCTCCTTGGTTAAGCAATGTTTTGGTTTCGAATATGAAAATAGGATTTCCACCATGCTTTCTTCCCTAGGTTATGATTGTTTTTATGAGACAATTGAGGGCTTCCATAAGTTGAAATCTTATAAGGAGAGGATTCAATTGAATACTAAGAAAAACCATGGATAATACATGTTATTTTTATATAGAGAGGAGCAAAGTTCATGAAGGGATTTTGATATAAACAAATTCACCACTTGACATGGTTATATGAGGAATATTTCACCTTTTGTATATTAAAAATAAATAAATCCCATGCCTCTATGAACAATCAATATCCCCACCTTATTGTTTGGATCATGTTCCTTTGAGATGAACATATCTTGAAATGTGTAAGAACATGACATATATTATGCTACTATCAAAAGACAATGCTTTTATAAACAATGATACTACATATGGCCCTTCTCCCATATAAGTATTACTTATTTCTTGTGTCATGCCTTCATCCTAAACACTACCCCTATGAAGGAATCTTAGTTTTCACTACCATCCTATTGGGAATTTGGGACTGCGGAATAGTGCTATGATTAAATAACAAACAAATCATCCACACAGGGTCTTAACAATTCCCCATAATCTATAGTAGTGGAAGTATAAACTAAAATAATCCAAATCAAAACAAAGTACACACACATAACACATCATGTATCGTGGTTCACCCAATGTGGGCTACATCCACCAAAGATAGAGATCTCATATATATAATACAACAAGAGTACAAACCAACTCTTCAATACAAGAGTACAATACATCTCTCCAAGAGTATCTCCTCTCCTCCAGATCTCTAAATGGATCTCCATGAGTGCACTACAACCGTGCCTCCAAACACCACCAAGCAGATCTCACATAACCAGGAACTACTGCATCTTTGAACTATTACCAAGTTCTATGTGACTCTACAACAAGACGTCTCATATGGAGTCTACCATATGTGCAACTATGACTATGCACAAGGAAGTAAGTCTATCTCTCCATCACTTTGCATGCATAACTTTGTGCATAACATGAAGACAACCTCCTCTCTGAATATCTAGATCTACATGGATCTATAATACAATATGATCTCATGGATCTACAATACAAGACTAGATCTACATGGATCTATAATACAAGATCTCACCAACATGTGGATCTACAAGAAGAAACTTTATGTGCTTTGCATACTATGCAAGCCATTACAATGAGACAATAACTATATAAATAAAATGCAGTAGAAGATGTTACCCTCTTCTCACCATTAGATGTACCTGTTATTTCCTTCTGTCCAGACTCCTTTCATGGAGACTTTGTCTTCATGTAACATGTTCTTTCTTTCTCTTCTTCTTCTTCATCTTCATCCTCTCAATCTAGGAGAATCAAGGATCTAATTCAATCCTTCTCTTAATTCTACTTCTAAACCCTAGATTTTATGCTTATATAGGCGTATATAAACTTAGGGCACTTAGCCATGCAATTACATCAATAAATCTATTTTAATGCTAAAAATATATCTAATTCCCGAGAGTTAATTAAAACATCATCGCATTAATTGTAACTAAGACTAGTTAGCCTTAACCGTGGCGATTCTTATTCTCGACCGATGTCGGTCCCTACTGATCGATCCTGGTTCTTGGTGATCGATGCGGTTTCACCTTAACCGATGATGGTTGTTGTATTTCCTAGAAACTTTGTAATGCACGCTATCTGTGAAGCTATTTATCTCCACAACCTAACAATCTCCCACTTGGAGATAAATTGCTGAACCTCTGTCCGCACTGCACTTGTACATCACCATCCTCTACACACCGTGAAGACCGTCTATTATTTCCTTCAACAATTCTCTCAAAAATAAAACCAGGAAGATCAAACCATCTTCTCAAACCAAGAAGATAAAAACATGACTTACCAAAGACCTGCACAAGCTACTACTGATTCGTGATAACCGAGCTATCCATACATCAAGCTCCCACTAAATCATAACACCAAGCCTCTCATGTAACCAAGCCATCATGACTAACACACCTGTAAGAGCTCCCACTCAAATCAAAGTGTTGAGCTTGAATCGCACCATAGCCATACTTGTAAAACCAACCATGTTCTCCATCCATCTATCCATGTCTCCATGCAACCACCAATGCAACTATCCAAAGACAATTCAAACTGGAATATGCGAAAGAAAAACAAGATCCCAGGTAAAAATAACCTTGAATGAGTTCTACACATAACAAAGGGTGATCAATCCATAAATACCTGCATAACTCAAAGAAATCCAAACACTGCAATCTCATGCAAATCCAACCATGCATAAACAACTAGCATGTTCAAGACAATCATCTGTAGATAACATACCTATCAAGGAGTAACATATTAATCAAGAGGAAATAAAAAATCCCTACTCATGCTCAAGGCATCTAAACCATGCTCATAGGCATCCATGTGCAAATCAAAAATATGCATCATTATAGACTCACAAAACTGAATCTATCCACATGTATAAACTCACCTATACATCCATCCATATCATCAGGCTCTCCAGAAGCTCCAAGTCTACCACCGACTAACTCTAAAAGCCAAATATAAATCATGGTCATCAATGTCAATAAAAACAACCATGCTTTAAACCATGCAACTAATACCAAGTGTAAATACCATTATACATGTCATCAACATCTTTGCAAAACCAACCAAGATGAAAGAAAACCAAGGGCACCATCTAAAAATGGTAAATTAACACTACTATCAAACCTTGACAAAACCGACCACGGTTTCCCTAATCGACCACGGTTAACCCTAACTAACACCTATCTACACTCTTTGTATGCTTTGTCATTTTTCTCCTTTTCACCCTTCATACTTTGAAAATTTTCTCTATTATCTTCACCCAATTAAATCTAACCATCAACTATAATCCCATAGGGATATCCAGGCACCACAAAATAAACCAGAAGTTACATCACAAAGCAATAAACTCAATATACCTGTAAATCTATGACTTCCCTGCAAAACCAACTAGTGCCTCTGCCACTTTGAATAGCAGAAATCTCCTCTCACTCTGCATGTGCATCATGTATCTAATCCTGCAATGCCAACAACCATGGCTTTCGCATCCACTTTCAGAACACAAAATTACCGCACCGCCTCTAACACCAAGCTCAAAAGCTAATATGTCAGTGAGAAATAAAACCAGATGAAAGAAAATATAAAATGATTCCCTTCTTATCAAAGAATAATTCTACATCACATAAGTTTGGACTTCTTGTGAAGTAGGTGAATCAACTTATTTTCATCCTATGTACTCAACATCTTTCATTACCTACAATTGTGTCTAACCATGACTTTTCATTGAGGATCTCATCCTTAGACTAGATATCCTTGTCCTCAAGATTCCACACAACCAAGAAATAAAAGTCAAACAACACCAAAACATGGTGTAAATCATGCACACTATCCAAACATAATATCAGTTTCTCCAAACAAAAGAAATAAAACATGAACCATATAGAGATACTTGACTCAAAGTCTCACTGGACTAACCAAGCCAACTCCATCCTCTTTCTGATCCAAACATTGAAGTGATCTCGGATTGTTTTTACCCTGCATACACCTTGTGCAAAAACATTATCCTCCAAAACAAGACAACAAACCACATATGCCCTCTTCTATTGTAAGAAACCATGTGCAAACTCATTGTCACGAGAGATCGACATGGTTCAGCGACCGGTGCAGTTACCCTCTTCTCAGACTGATGTCTTACCCTATCAATATCGGTGCTCTTCTTGAACTAACACAATGCCACAAATTGGCATAGGTCACTAAACCAGGTGCCTACTCCACCAAGGCCAATAGTTATGTTGAGCCAGTCATTTCAAGCACCCGACCTTACACAAAACTTAATAGCAATCATACATGCAATAAAAACTACACCAGATGAAAAACATCACCTTATTAACACCAAGATACTCACCACGTCTTTAACCGAAGTACTTTCTTTTACGAAGGAAGCCTCGTCTTCATTTTGTGATATTATAATTTGCCTCTCTAAGAAGCTCGTGTGCATCTAACCGCACCAAGGATGCATAATTGCTCATCTATTTCATTCTTCTCGAATCTAGATCTATAATCCAAACATGCATGTGCAACAAAAAAATAATATAAGCACTGCAATACCAAGATAAAACCATACCTCAATAACAGATCTACAATCACCCGACCAACATGCTTGTGTCTCCAAGGACCAGGACACCTCGGCAAACAAAGACACATACCACGCATCTCCTCGATTCTTCATATATATGATTTTCTATTTATAACTAAGTTGCTCACTAACCGACCTCTCTAAGGTCACACCCACCGCCGATATTTGATCACTTGCCCACTTAACCAACGTTCGGTCATTGTAATTTCCAGCAACCTTACTTTTCCGAGATTCCACTTGAGATTTAATCTCTTCCTGTCATTTTCACATAAGGCAAAACAAACCATGCTCGCATACACAACTGTCGATAAACCACTAATAATATCTTTGAAGCAAAACCTTGCTCAAAATAACCAAGCTAACCAAGATAACCTTATTAACCTTGCTTTTATACCGGTTGTTGGGAATTCGGGATGTGGAATAGTGCTATGATTAAATAACAAAATAATCATGCACACACATGGATCTTAACAATTCCCTAGAATATACAAAGATGAAATATAAACTAGATTAATCCAAATCAAACAAAGTACACACACATAACACAACATGTATTGTGGTTCACCTAATGTGGGCTACATCCACCAAAGATAGAGATCTCATATATAATACAACAAGAGTACAAACCAACTCTTCATACAAGAGTACAATGCATCTCTCCAAGATTATCTCCTTCCTCTTTAGATCTCTAAACGGATCTCCATGAGTGCACTACAATGTGCCCATACACCACCAGATCTCACATAACTAGGAACTATTGCATCTCCGGGAATCCACCTACCAAGTTCTCTCGTGACTCTGTGAAATACCTCTCATATGGGTCTACCATATGTGCAACTATATTGTGCACCAAGAAGTAAGTCTATCTCTCCATCACTACATGCATAACCTCGTCAAACTTGAAGACATCCTCCTCTACAATATCTAGATCTACATGGATCTATAATACAATATGATCTCATGGATCTACAATACAAGACTAGATCTACATATATCTATAATACAAGATCTCACCAACATGTGGATCTACAAGAAGAAACTCTATGTGCTTTGCATACTTATGCGAAGCCATTACTGATGAGAGACAATAATTATATAAAGAAAATACAATAGAATATGTTACCCTCTTCTCACCATTCAGATGTACCTATTATTTCCTTTTGTCCATCTCCTTTCATGGAGACTCTGTCTTCATGTAACATGTTCTTTCTTTCTCTTCTTCTTCTTCGTCTTCATCCTCTCAATCTAGGAGAATCAAGGATCTAATTCAATCCTTCTCTTAATTCTACTTCTAAACCCTATATTTTATGCTTATATAGGCGTTTATAAACTTAGGGCACTTAGCCATGCAATTACAATCAATAAATCTACTTTAATGCTAAAAATAGATCTAATTCCCGAGAGTTAATTAAAACATCATCACACAAAGTTACCGCACCGATTAGCCTTAACCGCCGTGAATTTCTACTTTCTTTCTTACCGATGTCGGTCTGCCTCGACCGATGTCGGTTCTTGGTGACCGATTTGGTTTCACCTTAACCAATGACGGTTGTTTTATTTCCCAAAGAATTTCATAATGCATGCTATCTATGAAGCTATTTATCTCCACAACATAACATATGGTCCTTCTCCCATATAAGTATTACTTATTTCTTGTGTCTCATGCCTTCATCTCGAACACTACCCCTATGAAGGAATATTATTTTTCACTACCATCCCAAGCGATAAACATCTCATTTTATATCACCAAGGTCGATTGTATTCAAACCTTTTTATATTGGTAAACATATTTGGATCATTGATTAACATGATTTTTTGGAAGAGAAGTCATGAAATTTGGCACCTTATTATAAGTGGTGAATTTAGAGGGGTCGAATATTGGGTTAGGTCGAGTCTTTGATTTACATAAGGTTCAATTTTTGTCAAGATGAGATTGGTGTTTATGTCTACCATGAAAAACATATCATTTGGATGTGTTTTTATGCTCAATTGTTATTTTAGTTAATTTATCATATTAATGAGGACTTAAGGGATAGGACATGACCCTTAAGGGTAAGTGCACGGGTTGGGGGCCAAAAAGTGGACAAAAATCTGAAAAAAGTAAAAAAGGCACGCGTTTATTATTAATGTGATCACGTTTTAAATTTTCAAGTTTGGGATTTACCGAGGCATAAACACACGCATTACATAACGCGTATGCGTTATAACACGTACGCATTATGCCTACTATAAAGAAAAAAGAGGCCCAAGCCTCTATCATTTTATCTCCCTCAAATGTGAGTTTCAGAGCTTAACCGTGCCCTCGCGTTTTTTCATTTAGCTGGATCTCAAGCTCAAAGGATTGTTTCTAGATCACCGAGAAGATTTGAATCGATGATGGCACCACGGAGAAGAGGTAAGCACAATTATTTTCTCAAAATTGCATTGAAATATGATAATTATAGATTAAAATTTGAATTGAATACATATTTTTATTGTTATAGTTAGAGGTCAAGGGAATCAACCACAACCAAACCTTGTTATTCCTATCATCCCTCCCAGACACTCCCACAATTGCTCAACATCCCTTCGGGTAGTCAAGAAGATTTAGCAGCCCACATAGTTGAAAACAAAATTGAAATTGAGGATTTAATCAAAACAATGAGGGATTCACAATCTACAAACCCCCATCGTGCCTCTCTTGCAAACACATTAGAGGCATTACTTGTTCAAGTTAACACGAAAAATGCAGGGAAAATTGATCGTTAAACAACTTATGAGAGAGGTTGTCAGGGTTTATTATTCCAACAAATTGTCATATGTGGATGTAAAGAAAAAGAAATTTCAAAAGACCTCATATGCGCCTTATTCATAGACCCCCTTACTAATTTTCCTATTCCGTTTCATGTAAATGAGTTTCCCATCCATTGGTGCAATAATAATTTGATTAAAAATATTTTTGGGACCGATGGTGATGGTGTTTGATTTTCCACCTTGCAATAAAAATGAGGTGCCACTACACTTTCTTAGGAAACTCTATTGTGAGTTTATCCTCAACGAGATCCCAAATTATTTTGATTTCTAAAATTTCTAGGGCCGAGGAAAAGGATCTACACAGATCAACCAAGTGCACAACATACACCTATTCAACAGGTAGATTCCCACACGATAAAGCCCCTCACCCCGAGATTGTCCCTCAAGTAGAAGGAGACAGAGAGATTGATACACTCCACGCGCTTCAGGGGCTATCTACGACCCTTGTTCAACATACGAGGGAGATTTCAAGTCATGATGTCACAAGAGGTACACAGAGTATTCCTCGGGAGGATCTAGTATCAAGGCCACATCATCATTTTCGTATCATGTGGTAGCATATGTTTGGGGCTAGCACTCCAGGAGGAGTTACTTCATCTCTGGATCCAACTTTAACAAGCATGATGCACGAAAAACAAGGAGTTTCACATGATAATGTCACTATGTCAAATTCATTTTTAGTGAGACATTTTGGATTATTTTCATCATATTGACCTTCCATTAACCTTTGAAGAGGTATGTGTAGTGATTTGGGCAGTAAGTCATGGATGAGGAGATTGAATCTTATATATGTTAAATTTTTGAAATAATTGGTTGATTTTCATGTAATGGAAAAGATGTAATTAGTGTCAAATGGATTTATAAGACTAAACAAGATATTGAGGAAATGTACATGCATCCATACTCACTAGGTAGCTAAACATAAAGCAAGGTAATTTAGAATGTTACATTATGTAAATTTTCACATAGACATTTGCACTGTATATATGATTGGACAAGTTGTGTATATATATATATTGTATCCCACAATACAAAGTGGCCTTTGAAGTCAAATATATGTATGTTTTTATTTGTTCCAATCATTGTGCTAAATTTAGAGGAGAAGTCTATATGGAACAAAACCACAAGGCTATGAGATACGAGGTCATGAAAATACAAAGGTGTATAGGTTGAAGAAGGCATCTATGGGATTAAAGCAAGCTCCAAGAGCTTGGTATAAGTATTTGACTCCTATCTCATTCAAAATGGTTTCTAAAGAAGTAGTTGTGAGGCAACATTGTATATCAAAGTCAACAAATGAAGGTAACATTTTAATTGGTTACTTGTGGATGTAGGACAATCGAATCTTTACCGTTGATCTTAACATAGATTCTTTCAAATCAGCAATGAAGAATGAATTTGAAATGATAAAAATGAATGATTTGGGTCTTATGAAGTAAAACTATCCTTCCTTTATCATGATTGAAGTCCATCAATCAAATGATGGTATATTTAAAACTCAATCTAATTATATAAATGAAGTTTTGAATAGATTTAATATGGAAAAGTGCAAGGTATCCCCTGACACAAGTGTCATATGGTGAGAATGAAATTAAGCAAAGAAATGATGGAGCATGTGGGGATTCTACATCTTTGGAAGCCTTATGTATTAAAATGCCCAAGGTCGAGATATCTGTACGGTGTAAGTCTGATTTCAAGGTTTATGGAGTCTCTAAAGACTCACATTGGCGAGATATAAGAGGATATTGAGGTATGTAAAGTGGTAATTTCATATTTTGGTATATTTTATTCCACTTGTAGAGTATGATTTCAACCTCATTGGGTACACCAATAGTGATTGTGGGGCGAAGGTAAGTGCACGAAGATGGGGGCCAAAAAAGCGGACAAGAATCAGAAAAAAAAAAAAACTCGTATTTTTGCTAAAACGCTCATGTTTTAATTTTTTGGCTCAGAGAATCACCGAATAATAATCGCATATATTATATGCCTACTATAAAAAAAAAGATGCCCGAGCCTCTATCATTTTATCTCCCTCAAACGCGAGTTTCAGGGATCTTAACCATGCCCTCGCGTTTTTTCATTTAGCTAGATCTCAAGCTCAAAGGATTGTTTTGGATCACTCAGGAAGATATGAATCGAATGATGATGGCACCATGGAGAAAGAGGTAAGCACAATTATTTTCTCAAAATTGCATTGAAATATGATAATTATAGATTATAATTTGAATTGAATATATATTTTTATTATTACTGAGCTTAGAGGTCGAGGAATCGACCACTGACCAAACCTGTTATTCTGTCATCCCTCCCGACACTCCCACATTTCTCAACATCCCTCGAATAGTCAAGAATATTTAATTAGCCCACATAGTTGAAAACAAAATTGAAATTGAGGATTTAATCAAAACAATGAGGGATTCACAATCTACAAACCCCCATTGTGCCTCTCTTGCAAACACATTGGAGGCATTACTTGTTCAAATTGATGTGGCAATGGGGCAAAATTGATCATTGACAACTTACAGAGAGGGTTGTAGGGTTTATTATTCCAACAAATTGTCATATGTGGATGTAAAGAAAAAATAAATTTCAAAAGACCTCATATGCACCTTATTCACGACCCTCGCACTAATTTTCCTATTCCATTGTCATGTAAATGGTTTCCCATCCATTGGTGCAATAATAATTTGATTAAAAATAATTTTTGGGACCGATGGTGGATGGTGTTTGATTTTCCACCTTGTAATAACAACGAGGTGCCACTATACTTTCTGAGGAAACTCTATTGCGAGTTTATCCTCAACGAGATCCCAAATTATTTTGATTTCCGAGATTTCTAGGGCCGAGGAAAAGGATCTGCACAGGATCGACCAGGTGCACAACGTGCACCTATTCAATAGGGTAGATTCCCCACACAGAAGCCCCCTCACCCTGAGATTGTCCCTCAAGTAGTGAAGGAGACAGTAGAGATTGATACACTCCATACTTCAGGGCTATCTCGACCCTTGTTTGACATACGAGGGAGATTTCTGAGCCAGATGCTCGCGGAGGTACATAGAGTATTCCCTCAGGGAGTACTAACATGAGGCCACATCTTTGCTCGTCATGTGGTAGCATATGTTTGGGGCCCGAGGAGGATGATACTTTCATGCTATTGATTTTGGTGCACCTGAGTGCTAGGGGTGCACACAATGATAATATCACTATGACATATGTCCTTTTGAGTGAGACATTTGGATTACATTCATCGGCATCACCTTCACAAGTAAATTTGTGATGTTTTGTTATGTGTGTTCAAAAAATTTTTTTACTTGATTTACTTATATATGTTAAATTTTTGAAATAATTGTATTTGTACATGTATATGCAATGATATTACAACATGTGTGGAGGCACATCTTCATCCCGACCATAGGCGCGAGCACCATGCATACACATACATTCACAAGGTAATTTAGAATGTTAATTATGTAAAATTTTCACATAATGTGTGTGTGTGTAATTATGTAAAATTTTCACATATATGTGTGTGTGTGTGTATATATTAGTTTTGAAGTCAAATATATGTATGTTCTTGTATGTCCATCTAACTCACGTGATATACATGTTTGATAAAGATGTTGACTTCACTAGACACCCCACCATCTCTGCGACAAGTAGATAAAGGTGTTGCCACTACGATTTCATCTACGTAAAGAACTCACTGAGGTATTCAAACAACACGTAAATTTTGTTAAATTTCTCGTGTAATTCATATTATGTTAAATTACATGTTAGTAATGTCTTTCATTGTAGAATTATTAAATTATGTTAATAATGTCCTTCATTGTGTATATGCAGGAGTTACTTATGACAGTAGCAACCTGTTCATTTGATTCATAGGCATGGTGGGGTAAAAACAATAGTTCTATATTGATAAAATTAGTTAAAATATTGTCATTATGTACATACATGTACTTAGTTCTATTTTCACTAATTCTGATGTTAGATTTTCTGATCTTATGTGTATGTAGGAACTTCAACCCCCTCCATTTTGACTTCGAGGGCATAGACTCCTCCATCTCATCATCTTCGTACCCCCATTCATACTGCAGGAGCTCTCGATGACTCATCTGAGCGTGAGATGCAAATTCGGCGTGATCGATAACTTGCGGTAAGTTTGTGTATTTATGTAAATACTTTCATTCTAGCATGGTCTTAAATACATGTTGAAAACATATATAAATTAAGTTTTGACAAAAAACATTGTTTGCATTTACAAGCTCATCTACAGTGAGTATTCAGTGGAAGAGGACTCGAAGCATGGGCTCGAATGATCCAAAGTCATCTCATGGATCTCCATCTTCATCTAAGGGAGGGCCTTCTTCGAGCAAGGCCAAGAGAGGGATAGATTTTGATGAGTAGGAAATATATATGTCTTACATGACATTGTTTTTGTATGCCTATGTGCATGGCATTGTATATATGCCTATATGGCATTTGAACTTGATGGTATATGACCTATTTGGGCATTTTGTATTTATTATGCACATTAAAATACTATTTGGAACTTGATAATTTTGTATGAGACCTTACATTTCTGAGATTATTTTCGCATGAAACTAATATGATGTGCACTTGACAATATTTAAGACATTATGGATTATTTTTTCATTTATTGGTGATGTACATGTACTAGCATTTTCAATGTATAATATGCATCAAACTTTGAAATCAATATTTATATAATGTATGTATATAAAGAGTTACCTAATTTGAGTAATTATTCATTCAATTTATCAATGTGTATATGTGTATTTACCTTACTTGCGCTTCTTCTTGCTCATGGTCTCTTTATACTGGTTCCTATCTTATCATGCACTTACTACATTCTTTTATGCTTCTTAGTCTTCTCCCCTGTTAAAACACCCGAGAGTCATCACAATTTGATGCCTTTCATCTGTTGATATTTTGAGAATGTCTCTCCATATACATTACTCCAATGCTTGAGAATGTCTCCAGATGCAATGACATTCTGATTCAAACACTCAATGATTCTTGATTGTCTAATCCTATGTCCAATTCATGTTATTACCTTTAAATCTTGTAGGAATTTCAAGTTATTTGGAAATCACATCACACCCTTCACTAGGCTTGATGACTACCCCTATCCTTTTTAAGGCACTTTTGAAAGCATCCATGGGTTTATCATAACATAAATTATCAATGAATGGAAGGTCACTAAGCCATAGGCTAGCTGACTCCCATCCAAAACTAAAAAAAAAGATTTACTAGGTGATTGATAACTCCCATGTGTTCTTAGACATACCCCTATCAAATTCATTCTTAAGCCAATCTAGTCATTCAGGGCTCTTAAGGGACTACGCCTGACGAGGTAGCCCAAAAGCACAACCAGGGTAGCGTGGGGAAACCAAAAAAAAATCATCCACTAGCATTCACCAGGCCACCCCAATATGTTGGTTAGCGTAGTTGGTTCAAATCCACAAGCTTCCGTTTGCAAACTATAGCATCTTACACCCTACGGACTCAAACTCTTGTATTTCATGCCTTTATAAACAATAGGACAGAGAGAACCGAATGGATATGGAGAAAAATACGTAATTTCATAGAGGGCCCTAATGTGGAGGTATCGGATCTGACAAGATGTCTCTAGGTGCCACAGATTCTAAGAAATCACTCGTCGAAGATATGGCATGTTTGGGCCTCAGGGCTCTTAAGGGACTACGCCTAGACAAGGTAGCCCAAAAGCACGGGAGCGTAGGGAACCAAAAAAATCCTCCACTAGCATTCACCTAGCCACCCCGACGTGTTGGCATAGTTGGTTTGGTCCCACAAGCTACCGTTTGCAAAATACATCATCTAGCAGCCTTACACTGACTCAGACTACACTATTTCACTCGTTTACAAACAATAGGACAACAAGAGAACCAGAATGGAGATGGATAAAACCGTGATAGGATTTCATAGAGGGACCCACATGGAGGTCTTAGATTTGACGAGACATCTCTAGGTGCCACAGAGTCCGAGAAATCACCCGTCAAAGATATACCATGTGTTTGGCCTCGAGCTCTTAAGGGACTATGCCCGGATGAGGTAGCCCGAAAGCACGAGGTAGCATATGGAACCAAAAAAAATCCTCCACTAGTGTTCACCACCTGGCCACCCCGACATGTTGGCGTAGTTGGTTTGGTCCCATGAGCTTTCGTTTGTAAACTACAACTAGCTGCCTTATGGGAGCCCTACATTGACTCGGCTGTAGTATTTCACGTGTTTACAAACAATAGGACAACGAGAGAACCGAATGGAGATGGATAAAACCATGAGAGGATTTCGTAGAGGGGACCCAATGTGGAGGTATCATATCGATGAGACATCTCTAGGTACCACGGAGTCGAGAAATCACCGTGTCGAAGATATGGCTTGTTTGGGCCTCGGGGCCCTTAATAGGGACTACGCCCAGGCGAGGTAGCCCAGCACGGGGAGCATAGGGAGCCAAAAAAACATCAACTAGCATTCACCTGCCCACCGACATGTTGGCGTAGTTGGTTCGGTCCCACAAGCTACCGTTTGTAAAATATAGCATCTAATGACCTTACATTGACTCAACTACACTATTTCGTGCGTTTGCAAACAATTGATTAGACAATGAGAGAACCAAATGGAGATGGATAAAACTATGAGAGAATTTTGTAGAAGGCCCCAACATGGAGGTCTCGGATCGGCGACGAGACGTGTCTAGGTGCCATGGTCAGAAATCACCCGTCGAAGATATGGTGTGTTTGGGCCTCGAGGGATCTTAAGGGACTACGTCCTGGACAAGGTAGCCCAAAGCACGAGGTAGCGTAGGGAACCAAAACGAAGAATCCACTAGTGTTCACCAAGCAATTTGAAGGTGTTGGCCCCGACGGTTTGGTCCCACGAGCTACCATTTGCAAAATATAACGTCTGGCAGCCTTACACTCGACTTAAAATCGCACTATATTGTGCATTTGCAAACAATAGGACAATGAGAGAACCAGGTGGATATGGATAAAACCGCGAGAGGCTTTCGTAGGGCCCGACAATCTTTCCATGTCGGTTCTCTTGAAGAGCTTCAAAATTTCATTGAATCATAGCGACATCTTCACCTAATTGTTTTTCTTCATATCATATTCATTGTCATCTAAAGTTAAAGACTGAAAATTTATATGGCCTTCGATTCTTTTTGAGGCCAAACAACCTTTTGTAATGTCGAAAAAAATTTAGGCTCTTCATTCTTTGTTTAATTGAAGATATTCATTATTTCAAAATGAACAGCTTAAAACATTGGTGGTCTCCCAACAAAACTAAGTTCATAGTCTATATAGTTGCATCCTATGGCAAAATCATTGAACATTAGTGGTTTCCTCCACTCGTTCTTTCAAAGCTACCTCGTCCTGCATAGTCCCTTAAGATCCCTAAGGCTAAAACAAGCTATATCTTCGACGGGTGATTTATCGACTCCGTGGCACCTAGAGATGTCATGTCGATCCGAAACCTCCATGTTGAATCCCTCTATGAAATCCTCTTGTGGTTTTCTCCATCTCCATTTAGTTCTCTCATTGTCCTATTGTTTGTAAACATTCCAAATAGTGTATTTTGAGTCAACGTAAGGCTGCTAGATGTTGTATTTCAGTAGCGGTAGCTTATGTGACCAAATCATCTAGGCCAACACGTCTCAATGGCCTATTGAACGCTAGTGGAGGATTTTTTTCGATTCCTACGCTACCCGTGCTTTTGGGCTACCTCATCCGGGCATAGTCCCTTAAGAGCCTCGAGGCCAAAACACACTATATCTTGATGAGTGATTTCTCATACTCCGTGGCACCTAGAGATGTCTCGATAGATCTAAGACCTCCACGTCGGGTCCTCTACAAAATCATGTGGTTTTATCCATCTCCATTCGCACCGAGTCGGTGTAAGGTTTTCCATTTCCAATCACCCGAATAATATAGGTGGTTCATACAATATAGGTGGTGAAATGAGAATTTTAATAAGATATTTTTACAATATAGGTGGTGAAATGAGAATTTTTTTATTGTTCCTTTCTAATATTTAATTTCTCTTAGCTTCACTTGGATTCAAGAATTATAAATTCGCTATCGATGCAAGTCCGAACCACGTGAAGGTGGAATCTTTTTGCACCACTAACCTACATAAACATGTTAGTAAGCAATTAAATAAAATTTTAAATCATATAAAATTTAAACAAAATCATTTAAATAAATATTCAAATTAACTTCATGAAGAACATACCTTTACAAATTCAATCCAATGAACCGCAAGGATCAACTCTATTCTTGACGTGAGAAAGAATTGCTTCATAATCGATTCACAAACCTTCCATGCATTCTTGTTTGATGGCCGACCTCGATATTTGATCAATTTAATATTTGTTGCAAGAACCAAATGTGAATAGTGAAGTATCTTCCTCGATGTGCTTCATAGTCTTCAAACAACCAAATGTTTTATTTTTGATAGGATATCATTGAATCCAAGTTCCGATGACTACCATTTGTCCCGGGGATACTCAAGGTCTTCGCCATCAATGACCGTATAAGTAAAAAAAAATTCCCCTCTACAACGAGACAAGAAGTAGTATGTTCCCTCTTTGTTAAATTTTGTTGGGACCTATTGTAGCTTCGAAATCATAAAGGCGCGTGGCGCGCACACGACTGAGAGGAAGCGCTATAAGTTAAAGCGCGCGCAAGGTAGAATTCAAAAAGGGTTCTTAGAGAACCAAGGATGCGCGCCCACAAAGCACAATTTGGGACTTAGCCATTTTTTTCCTTTTAGACATAACACATGAAGAACGTGTTCCGATTGGATAAGGTTCCACTGGCAGCGGTGGTGTCTGGAAGGAATATACCTTGCGATAGGAAGATCTAAAAAGCTAATCATGACATGGAGAGGCATGCACCTGAGGCGATCCACACCTTGACACTTGGGGCCAGATCTAAGGTTGCAGAGGAGTTTGTTGGAGCTCAGATGCCTATTTATACGCGCACCATTGGTATTGCAACCGAGTAAAGGGGTAAGGAGGAAGGAAGCAGAGCTCTACAGAATTACTGCAAGAACTATGGGATAAAAAGGGTAGATGATTCTAGGAAGGATGTAATGAGAGAATGAGGAATGTAATTTTTGTTTTGTGAGCATACATATATGGATCCGGATATGGCGCATGAGGCTGCGACCTCCTTCTCGTGATATTCTATAAGTAATGTTATGAATGAATATGATAAGGTTACCTTGACAATTATATTAAGAACTTCTCTCGTATTATCTCGCATATTTCTATTATGCGTATGTTATTGTATAATCATGAACCTTATTTGAGCGTTAAGTCTATTTGTGATTTACAACTTCCTAGTTACTGTTGTTCATGCAAGTGCTTTCACTTTTGATATGACCGAAAGGGTATGGAAGCCGTTCGAGCTCTATAGCCTTTTCATGTCCTTTAAATCACTAATTCAAGATCATGAATGATGCCTTCTACTAAACTCACATAAAGAGAGACTTTTAGGATCTCTCTCATTGCACCTCGAGTGAGTGCCCAGCCTTGCCCGTTGGGTGATAGGCCGATGCGTATGAGGTTCCCTTGTTCTTGTGGGTGTGAAAATGACTACAAATTCCATTGTAATAACCAAAAAGCGTGCCCTATGTATCACAAAGTAAAATTGTTCGATCGAATTTAAAAATACATTAAGAGTTGACCATTTAATAATTTATAAATCTAAAACATGGCATATATATATATATATATATATATATATATATGTATGTATGTATGTATGTACCTTACCTTGTTGCACTAAATCGGAGACTTGGTAAAAGTCAGGTGATGTTGTCATTTGATCTCAAGACCTTGTAAGTTGTAATGCTTGTGGAACTTGATGTGTGTTAAGTGGAATTAGAGGTCTACAAGTCCATTCATCCACCCACTATTGTGACTCACATTCATTCCATGCAAAATCAATGCATGATATACAAAAATATGTCATGCACCTAGTATAAATAGTGTAAGCATTTGCATTTGAACTACGAGAATGAGTGCATATCACTTGATTCTAACTATCATACAATTTTTAAATTTTTCCGGATGTTGTTCCTCTATCAACCAAAAATATCTACGAACCGTTGATCTCTCTTGAGATTCACGACCCATATTCTTAACACAATGTTTTTTGCATCTGTGAATTTAGCACCATCCTTAAACTTTAACTCTTCTCTTGCAAGTGCTCTTTTCACACATGCTCCTGCACCATCATGCTCTCCTTTTCCATGCCCTGCCTCAGTAAAACTCTAGATATTTTGTACATTTGTTTCTTTGTGCATCCCGCTTGCCATAAAACATCCATGCATTCTTGAATTGTGATGTGCAGTTGTCCAACCAAATGTAATGTTGATCGAAACTAATGTTACTCTCATTCAAGTTTGCATAAAACACCTGGAAACACCCTTGTACATATTCTCGAATGTTTCGATCATCAAATGTTGATATAGAAATGATACTCAATATTTTTTTTTTATCTTGCTCATGCTTTTTTAGAGAGTGCATGAATGTTATATGCACGAAAATAGAAACTTGCATTGAGTTATAGTATTGAGGCTTGAACCTCCATTTATGGCTCGCAATGTGTAATTCTCTGCGAAGTCAACTACATCAAAACAATAGTACCAAGTGTGGAATGTGTCCTTACTTAAATTTAATTGTTCATCCAACCATCGAGCTCTATGTGTGTGCCTTGCATACTCAACAAAAATTTCTTTCGAATTTGACCATATATTTTGATACGAGTAATTGTTTTCTAACAAGCTCACACCTCTTAGATTATTTTCCATCTTTTAATTCATATGCCACGATTTATATTTTGTGAAATCAACCAATTATTTTCCTATTGAATATGTACTCTCCTCATGGATATAACTTTTAATATTTGGCAAGCCACCATATACATTGCACATTCCATCCAAACATGCTTTGTTATAAAAAAATTGTCTTGTTGATTTTTCACAAAATATCGAATAATAAATTACCTTGAATATTTTGTGGGACATTTATTCCACACTCATTCAACATGATGTCAAGTATGCAAAACATGATGTATTTGACAAAAAACATCATAATGCATTGAAAATTTAACATGATGTCTGCAATGAACAACGGTGGTACGTGAGTGATTTATTTTCACATAAAAGGGTTTGCTCATTTTAAAGAATATTTGGCTAATGTTAATTCATAGATTTTCATTCCTAAATTTAGAAAATAATTCCATTAGATTCATATCTAAGAAATGTTTTGCACATGATTCATGATTACGAGAACCTATTTTTCTTTTCTTGTATCTCTTCTATTCAAATGACACCCATGTGTTCTCATTCCAAAATTTTACAATTAATTCTTTTAGAATATCAGATGTATTCTTATCTTTTCATGGAATTACTTGCTAGAGAAATCACAATAGTCGGTGTTATTGACTAACTCAAGACATTTGCGTCTCTCTGTTGCTTTCATTAGTGTTTTTCTTTAGCTTCAAAGCACCGCTTGTTTTTTCAATCAAGCGTTTATTAACTTTTTTATCACTTACTATACAATTAGTAAGTGCACGCCATGTAGCATTACTATCTTTGGTGCGTCTTTTGCCACCTATAGTTTGGTATGCTTTATGTATGTTTTCAACAATTGACGCATTTTGATCAACAACATTAGATGTTCTTAACCCTAGGGTCTTCATTATAGGTCTCATCTTAATTAATTTCATCAATGAAACAAATAATTGACATCTTTGTGTATCATTTAAATTCTCAAAGTAATTATCTCAAATTCCACTAGCTTTTCTTCTCACATTTCTTTCAGACATTTTGTTAGGCATTGGTTTTATAATGTTTTCATCAATTTCAATTAAGTGAATTGGTTTTCTTCGCAAAATGGAAGGAGGTGTTCTTAGAGGTGAAGATTCATTTACAAGGTTACTTTCTTCATTCAGTGTTTTCATACAAATTTTGGGGTTAACATTTGGATTCTCGGGTAAGGGTTCAACAATTAGATTCATATAAATTTCTTCATCCATACCAACATTGTCATTCAATTCAATATCATTATTCATTGCAAAATCATTATTCTCTACATTTTCATTATGTATTTCATCCCCATTTTCTAATACATTAGCTACATTTGATATAATGGATGTACCTTGCCCTACTTGAAGTTTTTGCATTCTCTTCAATTTATTTATTCTCTTCTCTTCCAATTGCTCCAATGTCTTGTTCTTGACTTTCCTCTTGTCCTTAGCTCGACGTTTATCACCCATGATTATAAAAATCAACTAGTGGGGTAGGGGACAAAATGAACTACTAAAAATTGTGCAAGAATGTAGAGAAAATTATAGACAAAATAGAATGTTTGTAGAATTCCCATGAAAGAGATGAAAGGGACGTTGGGGGGCCACAATATATAAACAAAGAAAAATGCATACGCATTTTTTTATTCTCTTTTCAAGCCATGCCTCAAGGCTTGGGATCCGGTTGGATCCCAAAGCTTTGAGGCATGGACTATCTGACAAACATAGCAAACAACGTGTTTTTGCTAGAAAATATAAAAATGTCACTTCTTCTATGATAAATCAAAATAAAACAATTGATCCATTTTAAAAAATTATACCATGACGTAGAAAGCGAGTTTCTTCTTTCTAAAAATATAATTTTTCAAATTTTTGACTAATATAAGGTTTCCATATTATTTATTTTCTATGCCTTTTTATAGTTATTTTTGAAGTGTAAATATGTCTTTCTTTCATGGTGTATCTTTTTTTTGGGTGATTGAAATTTTAAAAAAAAATATACTAGCCCAAACTAGGCATAATACTATACATATTCAAAAAAAAACTAATTTTTGATATTTTTTAGGTAATTAAGGGGGCACTATCGAAGCTCATTTATTTTACAAAACATAAAATTTATGTACTAGAAAAATCATAAATAAAAAAATATTTCCTAAAAAAATCGAAAAAAATGGAGTCCAAACTAGATGCTCGTAGCTATCGTTCTACCAAAGGGTTTTCAAAAATACTAAATGATGCTCAAAAAATGGTGGGGAAAGAAAGTCACTATGTTATGTTTTTAACAAAAGCAGGAGCATCATTGGTATTTTAGTTGTTTGAACCACTTAAACTTATCTCATTTTCAATAAAATTTAGTAGCTTAGAAACTAGAATCAAAATTATACGATTCATATTTCTACAACATCTTCCAATTTTGAGTGTAACTATTTGAAAAACTCGTACAAGTTGAAGTTTTATTTTTTTTTTAAAATGCATCCAGCAAGAGACCCTTTTGGCCCCCCAACTTGGTGCACTTACCCTTAAATGAAATTAAAATAAAGAAAAAGGTCATTAAAATACAAAGATCAATCCATAAATGTTGTCCCTAATCATAGTACAACCTAATCCCTTTATGTATAGTTTGATATAGGTGATAAAAAATAATAGAAAAAAATTTCCAAGAAAAATTCCTATCTTGAGTGAAGTACAATTTTGAATAATATAAAATGAGTGAGTGAGTAATATATATGTGTTTAAAGTTAACAAGTTACGTGGGAGAGAGATAGGTAGACGTGTCAATTAGGTTAAGGATGTGAGCGTAAGATGTAGTATAGAATAAAGAAAAACTTTTCATTTCCAAAGGATAAGTTGACAAATTTATGTGTCTACATTTCCCCAAGTTAAGCGTGAAATTAAAAATTGCATACTTAAAGGGAAAAAATACCCGAGTGTGCACAAATACTTTGCATTTGCTCAATTTATGTTGTTCTCACATTGGTGTTGACACATTCCATGGTAAAACATGTAACATAGAGTGTAGTCAATGTCCATAGAAGAACTGAAACTATAATCAAATACAAAAAACATATATGTAACATTGGAAATTGAATATTTTTATAGTAAAGTAATTATAAAATGATTGAAGGAATGCACATGTTCACTTTTTAGAATGAGGAGATTACATTCTTGTTATGCTTGGAGATTATGGTTTGGATTGAGCTATTCGAAGGGTTGGGGGGTGATGTAATAAGATAAGGGGTTTAATAAGAGTTATTTCCAAACATATTAATATTTGTAAGAATGTTACAGTATAATTTAGAATATCAATGTTAATATAGTAATTAATGATACAAAAACAGTTAAATATTTTACATGTAAAACAAAAGGATGGAAGTGTACTTAGCTAATCACGGGGATATAAAATTGATCTCTGTGATGAACAACTAAATGGTTGGTACAATTCTATAAATGCTTTGGCTATAAGACTATAAATAGTAAATAATCGTATATCGAACCATACTTCCTATGTTGGGGTGTAGTGTAATCGTTTTTGATCTATATAGTTTTGGACCTAGAGATGATGTTGTTCTAAAATTATGGTGACTATTGAGGGGCATGTTAATGTGCTTGAATATCTATCACTACATCAACATGTGATGTTACACCTTATTATGACCTCGCATGATGGAGAAAACCTGGGATGCATATACTATTACCCCACACACATAATTAGACAACAAAACAATAAATTTGTGTATGGGTGGAGTTGGATTTAACCTTGCACTCAACCCCTATTGAGCTAATATAGGCACTACACTACATCCCTCCCCACAATGGGAATAAAATCCATGTAGTTAGATCTTAGTGTAGGTGCATTGTGTATGTAAATATAAGTCAACCCCCAATGTTACCCTTGTGTCTCTTAATACAAATAATGACATGTATAAATATAGATAGATTATTGATGTAAGTTATGCAACAATGATATAGTTTGACGTGATTAAGATTCTAAAATTATTTTTCTTTGTCCCTTATACCCTTTGAAATGCTTAGTTACTTGGTCTTTTTATAATATAGCTCTAGGACATTTGAATGCTCGGTAATGGAGGAAGATACACACTTGAACTTGGTTTGAGTGCTTCAAATATAGGGTAAGTGCATGGAAATGGGGGCCAAAAGGGGATCTTAAGTGGACACTTTTTTCTGAAAATAAAAAACTTCAACTTGTACAAGTTATTTGAGATAGTTACACTCAAAATTTAAAGATGTTATAAGAACATGAATTGTAGAATTTCGAGTCTAGTTTCTAAAATACTATTTTTAAAAAAATGATTAAGTGTAAGTGGGTTAAATATCGAAAAAGTTAATAAGTGCTCTATTTTTGTAAAAAACATAGTAGACAGTTAGTCATGCCCCCCATTTTTAGCACTATTTAGTATTTTTGAAAACCCTTTGGTAGAAATATAGATAAGAGCATCTAGTTTAGGATAGAATTTTTTTAGATTTTTTAGTGAGTATTTATTTTTTATGATTTTTCAAGTAAAAATATTTTGAAAATAAAAAAATAACGGATAGTTGTTTGTGCCCTAACTATATTTTTTTTTAATATGTATAGAATTAGGCCTAGTTTGGGATTGTATATTCTTTTTTCAATTTGGAGAAGTGAAAAAAAGATACATGAAAATAAAATATAAGCGTTACAATCACTAACAATAGAGGTATGAAAGACATTTTTGAAATAAATATAAATGAAAACATTAGAATAGTCAGAAAAATATAAAAATTACGTATATTTAGAAAGAGGATAGTTTTCTGAAATTGTAGTTAAATTTTTAAGAAATATAGAAAAAAAAATTGTAGGATTTAACATGGTGGAAGTTGAGTTTTTAAATATTTTGTCAAAAACACGTAGGTTGTTTTGTTATTCTGAGTCCAAGGTGTAGGTTTGGAAAACTAAATCAATTCCAATCTCTGTAAATTCTTCATTTGGGGGCATAATAAAGGAAATTGTACCCATTATAATGCATACACATTCCATAGAGTATATGTATTATTTGTGTTTTTGGCATGCCTTTATTTACAAAAATAAGTTTTTCATTTATTGTTATAATTTTTTCATTTATTTTTAGTATATTTTATTATTTCTTATACTTTAAATTTATTTTAATAAATATAAGAAATTAGGGTCACTCTACACCTACACCTTATGGAACTAGTCTCATGCAGCTCCATGAATCACGGTTTAGGAGATAATTTTTTATAATCTAATCTAGTCATAGATATTGGATTTCAGCATTGCACCTAAAGTTTTTAGTATTTAAATTCTGATCGATGTCTATTTTGGCAATTAATATAGTCATTGTTTAGGTTTTGGGGCCTTTTGGATTGTTTACCGAAATTTGTAGGAGTATTAGATGTGTCGAAATTAGATTTTACAAACATCACAACTCTCAAAGGAAACAACATCTTCTCAAATATATGGACTCATGAAATGTCTTCTAATACATAACAAATCAAAACACATGTGTTGGACATAGTTTCATTCGTTTTGTCATTGATGTCAAGTTACATTGATGGCGAAGGGTGTGCAGGTGGCATAGGAGTCAACATGAGGTGTCGATCATCAAGAAGCATAAAGGTTGATTGGTAGTGCCATGTTTTGGTGTCATGAAGTGTTGCGTTAGAGAAGTGTTGGTTTGGAACCAAAATGGGAAGCTTCATTGTTTTGAAATTATTTGTGACACATTCAAGCCTTAGAGTAAAATGGATTTCTAAAACATGTGGAGGATTTATGTAGCTTTTCCCTGCCTATTTTTTTCCCCTTCTAACTCCTTACAGAGCTCCTGGAATCTTCTAGAGAAGTTAGGTTTCACTATTATAGTGTTTTTCCATGTACTTAGAAAACCCGATGTTGAGAAGATAGTCCTTAAATGATCAAACATTTACTAAATCTTCCTAAATTACCTTTAACACTTCCAAGATTCCCTAACATTACCTCTCTATGCTTAGTATATTTCCTAAACTCTCCCTAGAGGGTGTTTTAATAGCTCTAGAATGGCCAACATAATTAGCATAGGAATTGAAAATATTGAAGCATGAAAATTAAGACCTTAATTTAAAATTAGGCTTCTCAGGTCATTGTGAATCCTTCCTCCGGTGATGCAGGAACATCTTGTTAATAATCATTTTGGCTTTCTTAGGTGACTAGGGGTATATTGGGTCCACTTGAGATGGTCATAGCTTGTACTAGTGTAACGCCCACAAATTTTCCCCACGAAAACCCAAGACAAAACATAGTTTAAGTTGGAAAGATTACAAATTATATATATATATATATATATATATATATATAACAACTCTAGTTTTAAGGTTTAGGTTATTCATTGATTTACAACTCGCGTTAAACCCAAAAATTAAATCATATCATTTAATTTCCAAACAAGTTTAAAAATTTTTACTCCTATAATCCTTAATTAAGTTAATACGGTGGTTCCTAAGGTTGATTAATAGTTGATTAAACTAGGGTTAAGTCTATTCACCCTCCCATCGATTAAACACACTTAAATTAAATTACTAAAAATGAAAATTGCTTAGTTATAAAAGGGTAAATTTAAATTGATTAATTACAAGGGTCAAGGGATTTTATAAAAGTCACCATCTAATTAAAAGGTTATAAAACAAATTAAATCTCTACACCACTTAAGTGGCCCCATTCAATATTGATCCATGCATTTCATTTAAAATATTCTCACCTACCCCTCACCTAACTTTTGTAGAGATGAATCTTGGCCACCGGATGGGATCATTCTAAGTCATTGGATCTAAATATTTGAAAATAACCCTAAACATCTATATGGAGTCTTTTATTCATTCATTATTGTTTTGCAGGTTTTAGGGAAGGAGAGGAAGCCATGGAAGATGAAGAAGGATCTTAGGATGGATACACACAACTCCAAGCTTATTTCCCTTTTTTTTTGTTTGTTATTCTATTCTACCATATTCTAGGGTTTGGTTGTACATTCCATTATTTGTTGTAAATTTGATTCAATGAAAATACCCATTTGGGTATATGGCATTTTCCCAATAGATCTAGTTTTTTTTTGTAATATATACACCCTCTTTTTATTTGAGTATATATATATATATATATATATATATATATTTTTACTCATTTCCTTATTTTTGTTTTGTAGGTTTTATGGAAGGAGAGGAAGCCATGGAAGAGGAAGAAGGAGCTTGGGATGGATACACACAACTCCAAACTAATTTTTTTTTTTTTGTTTTATTTTTATTCTACCCTCTCTAGGGTTTGGTTGAAATTCCATTATTTGTTGTAAATTTGTTTCAATGTAAATACCCATTTGGGTATATGGCATTTTCCCAAAAGATCTAGTTTTGTTTTTTTTTTATATATAAATATTATTTTTTTTTGAGTATATATACATATATATATATACAAAAACATATATATATATATATATATATCTAGTATTTTAATATATATATATATATATATTTTTTTTAAATCGCCGTTATAAAAATTTTAAAAAATGTGTATAAATAATTATATGTAAATATATATATGTGTGTTGTAATTTTAATAAATAAAATTAGCATATAATAATGCATGAAACGTAAATAAAAATTTGCCACCACCCACTGAAGGGGTTAATATTATGGTAATTTGGTTGGTGTGGGGGGGGGTCATCGACCCACCCCCCTTATCATATAAAATAACACTTCCCCCCACCCCATAATATTGGCCGGGTGGGTTTAAGACCCTCCCAAAACCCCATACCCATCAAATTAAATAATTAAACCAATTATTTCAAACAAAAATAAATTATTATTAAATAATTAGCCAATATTTATTATTTTATTATATATATATATATATATATATATATATATATTATATAATATATATATTTCATAATATTATTATTTTCAAATTTTTTAATATATAAATATTAATAATAAATAAATAATATAAGTTTAGTATAAATTCATATAAAAACAAATATATATTTATATATAAATATATATATATTTAAATAATTTCCATTATATTAATTAATCAAAAAATCATTAGTAGAGTATGTAAATAAAGTGAGGACTATGATATATTTCTATATATACATATAAGAATGAATAATTGAAAAAATAATAAGAGTTTTTCTTTCATCAAATAATTTGTAAAAGTAGATTTTTTTTTTTAGAAGAAAGATTTATTTAATACACTAATTACTTTGTTCAACAAATTTTCTATAATACATTTATAGTTTAAATCTTCAATATACTTTTATGCAATGAAGTAAGAGTAACTATTCTTTCTTTCACAAGATACAAATGAAATCTATTTTAAAATGAAACAAGACACATTTTGAAAGCAAAGAAAAAAATTTTTGAAATCAAGGTTATTTCATTTTCAACTCATTTCAAACTTTCTATTTCACCAACCTCAATGTAAAATTTGGTAGTTTCCTTTCACAAAACTAACACATTTCAAAATGTAATTTTCTCATTCAAGCATTCTTAGAAGAGTTTACAATTTTATAGAGATTTCCAAATGAATAACAACTTTCTTTCAAGCTTAAAATTTACAATCATCCACTCAAAGTGGGAATAAATAAATGAAAAATTACAACATAAGGGCTATCAACAAGGCCAAATTAGAAGTCTCCAATTTGCATGTCTTCTCCCAATGTAGCTCCAAACTAGCTCACTTCAATATTTCACAACAAGGATCACAATACAAAGGAAGGGGAGTAGGCAACGCTCTCTCCCAACCTTTAATCCATTAAGAGGAGAAATCCCCTTAATGGCCCCGAGCCCCAACCAAAGAACCATGAGGGATCTTGAGAAACATTTGACAACTTTACAACAACATGGCTTCCACAAACAACATACATTCAAAATATTCAACACAACTAAAATGACATACTCAAACAAGTTTTATAACTTCAAAAAATACAAAAGGTTTGAAATCCAAACCAAATGGAGCAAAGGACTATGGGAAACCACCTCCTTTTTCCTCCCAAGTGAAGTGGGAGTTTCACCCTAAGCCTCCAAGTGCACAAAACAAACAACACAATATCCTTATCTCTCCCTTTCAAGTATGCAACAAAATGACCATGATTTCCTTTTCACTCCCCATAGGTGAAACTCCCAATCACACTCCCACCAAATGCATGCCTCACAAAAAATCCCTTTTCCCTCCCCAATGGTCCCATAAGTCCATCTCCCACACCCAACTTAAGGCATACTACCCAACCACACACAAACACATTCACAAAACTCAAACAAACTTAACAAGCACAATATTTCACATCAACAAACATAATAAAAAAAAAAAAAGGTGGAGAGCCTACCTCTCCATCAAGCTCCAAGAAAAATTCACTTCACAAGTCTTTCACACCTCCAAGCCAAGAAAATTCCCAAAAGCACTCCAACAAGCTCCCAATTTCAAAAATGACAAAAGGAAGAAAATGAACAAGTAACCCCCATTCCATCAAAATCCATCAATAAATAGAAATGGAATGTGAGGATGATGAGGTGGCTCCATGTAGGATGCCACTTCATCATTCCTCCATTCCCACACTCAAGTCAACACACCATGCCCAAGACAATAAATGAGCATGTAAGAACTATGAAAAACCCACATGGCACACAAACTTGCACACCATGCCTTCTAAGGAAAAAAATTTATTGTGAAAGAAGAAGGTGTAATTATTTTCACTCTTTTACACTCCAAAAAGGATAAATAAGTCAAAAATAAACTCCCAACCCATAGGTAGGGTTTTTGGGTAAATTTAAGAGGCATGGGACAAGCTTAGCTTGTCCCACAAGCCTCCAAAAAGCCTCCCAAGTCAAAATCCGAATTTTGAAGTTGGGGTGGAGTAAAAACACACAAAAAACAACATAAATCTCTACTTACAACAAGGACCACCTAACCTCATAATTATCTATTTGTCACATCTCTATTTTAGTTAACCAAATAAGAAGGATTAGCTTAATTAAGACACATTATTACATGCTAATAAAGTGACAACAATTTCCAAAAATTAAATACATAAAACAAAAAAAACATACAAAAAATTAAAAGAAAAAGGGAAAACATATCACCCCATGGCCACACATGTGAGGTCACCCCCATGGGAAACCTCCTAACTAGGCATGCAAAAAACACACAACATAACATTACACAAGTTGTCAAATTTTGGCCACGTTTCTCAACACCCGACATCCTTCCATGTGGTTGGTCCCCTATCCCCTTTCGATGTATGTGATAAAATGTCCTGCAACACAAAAAAAATACCTCTCTAGGCCTTTTATTCATATTAACAACATCGAGACAATATACATATAAAATCAATAATCATCATTCAACATTAGCAATTCTATCATCTAGCATCATATAATTAATTTGATTTTGGCATCCATAAAATCATAATTCTACTCAAAACATCCAACATATGTTATGCATCCAAATTATGACATGTTAGTATAAAAATCAGAATATCACAAATCAACATATATAATTATCTATCATCACCATCTAGTGCATCATAATAAAAATGTAAACCACATAATGTCAATAGTCTAAATATCTACATAGTCCATCATCTACTGATCAAAATATAATACTCAAATGTCTAAGTATCAGTCCAATAATAACAACATCAAAATGAAATAGTGTCGAAGAGGAGTGGGCACTACATCCCCCTCCCCTTAGACTCAACTTCCTCCTAGAAGTCACTAGAATAGATGAGGAAACTGGGCTCACAATAAAGTGGCATCCTCCCATGTGGCTGCAGTCTCATCATACCTATCCCACTTGGACCCGCACCTGGTCAATCTCATGGCCTCAAGGCCCAGGGTCCTATGCTCTATGATGTGCATGGGCCATTACACACCTACCCCTTCTGCTCCTGCACCTCACCTGAATGTGGTCCAATCCAAAACATGAGAGGGATCTGAATGTATCTCCTAAGTATAAAAACATGAAATACATCATGCATGTGAGACAAGATGGGTGGAAATGCTAGATGATAGGCCAAAGGACCGATACACTCCAAGATCTCAAAGGGACCCACAAATCTAGGAGCTAACTTAGAGCCTTTTCCATAATGGATAGGACTCTTATGAGGCCTAACATGAAGAAAAACCTTCATGCCCACCTCAAAACTATGATCTTCCTCCTCTGATCTGCATATTTTTCTTTCTATCTTGAGCCTCCTATAATCTCTTGTCAAATCATGACAACTTTTGCTCCCATATCCTATAATAATGTTGGCCCAAGAGAAACCCTTTCCTCCATCTATCCCCCAACTCAATGGTGTCCTACACTCCCTGCCATATAAATGCCTGAAATGGAGCCATACCAATCAAACTCTAAAAAATATTTTTGTAGGAAAACTCCACTAAATACAAGTACTCCTCCCACCTAGACTGATGGTCCATGACATACATCCATAACATATCCTCCAAGATCTTATTCACCCACTCTATCTATCCATCTGTCTCTAGATGATAAGTTGTACTGAAGTTTGATACTCATCCCAAGGGCATGTTGCATGGTAGTCTAGAAATGAGAGGTGTATAAGGGATCACGGTCACAAATAATCTTCCATGGAATCCCATGTAGTCTAAAAATCTCATCAAGGTATACTCACACCACTTGCACTAGTTGTATAGGTGGTCTTCACCGAGAAAAATGAGCCACTTTCATCAATCTATCCACCATGACCATGATGGCATCATGGTGGTATCTCGACGTCGGTAGCCCTACTATGAAATCCATGGAAATGGTGTCCCATTTCCAGGTATATCATGCGGGTAGAGAAGGCCAACTGGATGTTGATGCTCAGCCTTCACCCTCTACACTCTAAACAATGTGATGACACAAAATGAGCTACATCTCTCTCATAGACCTCTCCAATGGTATAGTTGTCTCAAGGTGGCATGCATCTTCTTCACCCCCCTAGGATGGGATGAATAAGGTGCATGATGAGCCTCTCCAAGATATCTGTCTCAAACCTCCATCTCTAGGTACATAGATCCACCTCTGTGTTTGAGAAGACCATCTTCCTCTAATGAAAATCCATCAAACTTCCCCTCAAGGGGTCTCTGAGACTCAATCTCTTGATCTGGCTAAAGGTAGAAGTTGTCATGTGGAAGCTACTACAAAATCCTACTCTCAAATCTGTACCCACTAAAGTAGCCATAACCAAATGTCTCCATCTACTCAGAGCGTCTATAACCACATTCTCCTTCCCCTTCACATGCTCTATCTCCATGTCATACTCACAAAAAAACTCCATCCAATGCCACTGATGAGCATTGAGATTGGGTTGCGTGAAGAGGTGATGAAGACTCAAATGATCAGTCCTTGAGAATGAATCTCCTACCCAAAAGGAAATGTCTCCATCAAACCAAAGCATGCACAACTACTGTAAAGCTCAAGGTCATGAGTCGGATAATTGAGCTCATAATCCTTGAGTTTGTGAGACTCAAAGGCTACTACATGGCCCTCCTACATCAATACACCTCCTAATCCTACCAAAGAAGCATCTGTGCATATGAAGAACTCTCCCTGAGGATCTAGCACTACAAGAATGGGTGTTTCGTAAGGCATTCCTTTAGTGTCTTGAAGGCCTTCTCACATCTATCTAACCAAATGAACTTCTTCCCTTTCCATTGAAGGGAAGTGATGGGGTGCACAACCCGAGAAAAGTCTTAAAAAATCTCTTAGTACCTACCAACCCCATGAAACTACACACCTCGGTCACACTAGTAGGTGTTGGCCAATCCATAATGGCTCTAATCTTGGAAGGATCGACTTGTGATACCTTCCCCAAAAATAATGTGACCCAAATATTGCACCTCTAACTAAAAGAATGCACACTTCTCTAGGTTCCCATAAAGTTTTTGCTCACGAAGACACTATAGAACCTGACGAAGGTGCTCCTCATGCTCCTCACATACGAGAGAAGATCAAAATTCATCAAGGAACATGAGGAAAAGTGGTCTAGAAAATCCTAAACACCCCATTCATCAAACTCATGAACATTGCTAGGGGGCATTCATCAAACCAAATGGCACAACTATGAACTCATAGTGGCCATATCTCATATAGAAAGTTGTCTTGTGAATATCTACCTCTGTAATCCTCAACTGATGGTAGCCTACTTAAGATCAATCTTAGAAAACATAATGGCCCCCTTCATCTAATCAAACAAATCATCGATGCGAGGAAGGGGGTATGATTCTTGATCATTACTTTGTTCAACTGATGATAGTCCACACACAACCACAAGGATCCATCCTTCTTCTTCACAAAAATCACTAGTGCACCCCAAGGGGATACACTAGGATGGATTAGGCCTTTCTCGAAGAAAGGCCCTCTAGCTACAACTTGAGCTCACATAGCTCAGTGTGGTCATCCTATATGGAGCACGTGAGATAGGTTCCACTCTAGAACCAAATCAATGTGAAAATCTATCTCTCACATGGGGGAGGCATCCTGGCAGCTCACTAGGAAAAACATCAAAAACTCCTACAAAATGGGGTGATCATCAAGTGAAGGTCCACTAGCCCCATCCTCTCGACCTATCACTAATATAATAGCATACAATGATAACCCCATCACACACACTTCACTTCAGCTGCATAGTGGAAATAGTGTGAATAGAGATGGGTCTCTAACTCCAACAATCACTGACTCCACTCCACCCAAATCATCTACACAAGATATAATCTTATTTTGTGAAAATCAACTCTAGCTCTATGTGCAGAAAACCAATCCATGCCCAAGATAACTCCATACGAACCCAAGGGAAGGATACAAAGATCCAAAGTAGTGGTAAAGGGTCCTAGGTCCACTACGCACTCCTTGACTAAGGATCTACTGAGATCTTGGCTCCAAAAGCCATCTCAACATCCCAACTAAGGCCCTACCTAACTGCCACCAGCTCTGCAATGCTCTACTAAAGATGGAGAAATGAAAGAATCTGATGAGCTTGAGTCAAATAAAATAGGGGTAGAAATACCACCAATGCTACCTGTGGTCTCTATCACCATGCCCTGGTGCTCTTCTGGTGGTTCTCAACCACTACATATATCATGTGGCTCCTAGCCATGTCACCAACCATAGGCTCAAAAATAGGTGCCTTACCCTAATTAGCAGGGTTTTGAGGGGCACTCTCTCTCAATGATGTCCATGCACACCACATCCATAACAAGTACTTGGTCCTCTCCACTGAGCAGATAGTCCTCCAGTGGCCCAGTAGTACATGTTGAAGAACCTTGATGATCCTACCATATAGATCTTTGTGGGTGTTGTGGTGGACGTACTCCTATCGAATGTGCTTGAGGTGGAGCTTGTGTCCTGTTGGGCCCCTAGCTTGGAGGTCCCATACTACACCCTCTCTGAGCATCATGGCATTGTGGAGGTCAAAAGGGTGGTCAAGTCTAGTTTATTGCTACTACTTTGAGGAGGAGGAGGAGGAGGGCCAAGGAAGACTATGTGTTGAAAGTGTGTCCACCACAGGAGGAGGAGGAGTGATCCCCTCGATCTACTATCCTATAACTATTGTATGTGGCTCCTCACTCTATCACAGCTCTGCTTGAGTCTTCCCCCTAGTTTCCTCTACAATATAGGCCTTCTCCATGGCCTCTGATAATGTCTATGGGAAATGAATGCGCACTTCCCCACCCAAGTCTAAGTTCAGGCCCTAATGATGAACCTATGAACTCTAACCTACTCATCCTACATGTAATCCACATACTTGAAGCAGATCTAAAAACCATCCCTCATACTCTTACCACTTTATCATGGAATCTTATCACGCAGATCATGAAACTCATCGATCCATTATTGGATGAATCTCTTGGATATGTATCTACTCCTAAATGCTCCTCAAAGAGCTCCCAAGTAATTGTCTCTAAATCCACATGGAGCTTCTACTCCTCAGTCCTCCACCAAACTCCAGCTCCATCTCTCAGAAGGTGGATGGAAACACAGCTTTTGTGTTTCTAGAACAAGGGCATAGCTTGAAGCATCCACTCAAGCTAACCAACCATGCCTCTTCCTAAAATCCCCTATGTGTCTCCAGAAAAATGAGGTGGGTGTAACTTTAGTATCTCTCTAATGTGATCCATTTTTATCGAATTTTCGACCCCTAGGTCTCTCTGCATGATCATCTCTCGGCCTAGGGCTCCTAGACCTATCTCTGATGCCTCATGTAGCTCTATCTCTGTGCTCCCTAGGAGGTGACCCATGTCTAACTCGACTCCACGTGGGAGTTCTCTACCCTATCCTCAACACTATGATGTGAAGGTGCATGAGCCTCCACTGATGGCTCTCTTCTTGTCTATTAGGTCACCCTCCTAAATATCCTCCATATATATAGCACATTAACATCTGTAGTGTCTGTAATATCTGAGGAAAAATAGCTACTACAACCTGATCTGGGGGTGGTAGGTCTAGGTCCACATGTAGGAACCCCTCATCTAGTCTCACCTCCTACATAGACCAAGACGAGAGTTAGTTTATCATCATCTAAGTTTTTTTTTTTTTCTAAGTTTTCTACGTTTAACAAAATATCATACAATGTTGTGTGTTCTAGGTTTAGAGTTGTGCTAGGTTTATTTGTTTATGTTTCATGTTTTTCAAGTGTGCCTGGGGTCCAAGCATTGAACCCATGGCTCTGATACCAAGTGTAATGCCCACAAAATTTTACCCACAAAACCCAAGACAAACAAAAAAGGTTAAATTAGAAAAATTATGAATAATTTTTTTTTTTTAAAACAAATCATTGCAAACGTTTTACTTATTTCTTCATTAACAAATATCATTTTTTAAATAAAATTAAATTATATATTTAATTTTTATTTTCATTAGGTTTAAAAATTCATTCCTATAATCCTTAATTAATTTAATAATGTGGTTCCTAAAGTCATTTAATAATTTATTATAAAAAGGGGCTAAGTCTAATTTTCCCTTCCATTTTAAAATACTATTAAATTTAATTCCTAATAATAATGTTTGTAAATACTAAAGGAATAATTTACTTAATTAATTATACAAGGTCATGGCCTTTTTTTTTTAAAAGTTACTAAATAAATCATAATGGTTATAAAATTAGAGTTAACTTCACACCACTTAAGTGGCCCCATTCAAAACTTGACCCATGCATTTTAAAAAATGATGATCTCACCTAACTCCCCTAAATTTTGTAGGGAACATTTTTAGCCATTGGATGGGATCAATCTAAGCCATTGGATCTAAGAAATTCAAAACAACCCTAATCATCTCTATGGAGTTTTTTTTATTCATTCATTTTACTTATTTCTTCATTTTTATTTTGCAGGTTTAAGGAAGGAGAAGAGAGAAGGAAGCCATGGAAGAGGAAGATGGAGCTTGGGATGGATACACACAACCCCAAGTTTATTTTTTTTTTTTTTTACTTTTTATTCTACTCCTTTCTAGGGTTTGATTTGAAATTTTTATTTGTTGTAAATTTGATTTCAATGTAAATACCCATTTGGGTATATGGGCATTTTCCCAATAGATCTAATTTTTTTTTATAATTTTTTTTTTATATATTACTTTTTTTTATATATATATATAATATATATACTATATATATATATATATATATATATATATATATATATATATATATATATATATATATATACACAAAATAATTTATATATAAAACATATTATAATGTTTATATAATATATATATATATATATATATACATAAATATATATATATATATATATATATATATATATATATATATATATATATATATATATATGTATGTGTGTATATATATATATATATATATAAATAATATATATATTTATATTATAAATAAATAGGGGAATGATGAAAAATTATACAAATGGGGTGTGTTGTGTGTACCTTATCCTATATGGTCCCCCCAATTTATTTTAATATAAATATATATGGGGGGGGTATAATGTCCCATACCCCATATATATATATTATATATATTATATATATATATATAATATGGCGGTCACATAATATATATTTAAAATCCCATATTATATGGGTATGGGGGTGCATCGTTATATAAATTTTATTTAATTTTTAAAACAATAAATTATTTATTTTATAACCACATTATAATTTATATATATTATATATATATATATATATTATATAATATATTATATATAATAATATATATATTATATATATATATATATATATATATATATATATATATATATATATATATATATATATATATATATATATATTATATATATATATATATATTATATATTATTAATATATAATATAATATATATAAATTAAATATTAATTAAATAAAATATAATATATATATTAATATATATATAATATAATATAATATTATTTAATATATTATATAATTTTTATAAATATTTATAATTATTAATAATTTATTTAATTTTATTATATATTAATAAAATTATATATATATATATTTTTTTTTATAAATAAATTTTTTAAAAAAAGCTAAATAAATTTAATTGAAAAATTATTTTTATTAATAAGATTTTTAAAATTTAAAAAAATAAAATTGGAGAAATTTTTTTAAACTTTTTCATTTAACTATTTTAAAACAAAAGGGAAAAATTTTTCTTCTTTTAACTAAAATTTTGAAAAATATAATTTTAATTTTTTCTTTCCAATATTACTTTCTTTTTCTTTAATAAAAAGAATTAATCTATTTCTTTTTTTTTCAAACATAAAATGACAACCATTTCAACAACAATAAGTAAATTTCAACAAGATTTCAATATTTTTTAAAAATGAAAGATATCACATTTTGAGAAAATGAAACAACTTAATTTTTTTGAGATATATGCATTATTTCCATTTCAACTTATTTCAAAATTTTTCTATTTCACCAAAAACCATGCAAAATTTTTGTAGTTTCCTTTCACAAAACTAACACATTTTAAAATGCAATTTCTCATTCAAACACTCTTAAAAGAGTTTACAAAATATAGGGATTTCCAAGTAAAATACAACTTTCTTTCAAGCTTACAATTTACAATCATCCACTCAAAGTGGGAATAATAAAATGAACAAAAATTACAACATAAAAAGGCTTTCAACAAGGCCAAAATACAAGTCTCCAATTTGCATGTCTTCTCCCAAATGTAGCTCTCAAATCTTGCATTCTTCAAACTCTTTCACAAAAGGATCACAATACAAAGGAAGGGGGAGTAGGAAACACTCTCTCCCAACCTTTAATCCATTAAGAGGAGAAGCCATCCCCTTAATGGCCCCCGAGCCCCAACCAAAGAACCATGAGGGATCTTGAGCAACATTTGACAACTTTTCAACAAACATGGCTTCCACAAACAACATACATTTCAAATATTCAACACAACTAAAATGACATATCAACAAGTTTTATAACTTCTCAAAAATACAAAAAGGTTTGAAACCCAAACCAAATGGAGCAAGGACTATGGGAAACCACCTCCTTTTTCCTCCCAAGTGAAGTGGGAGTTTCACCCTAAGCCTCCAAGTGCACAAAACAAACAACACAATATCCTTATCTCTCCCTTGTAAGTATGCAACAAAATAACCATGATTTCCTTTTCACTCCCCATAGGTGAAACTCCCAATCACACTCCCACCAAATGCATGCCTCACAAAAATCCCTTTTCCCTCCCCAATGGTCCCATAAGTCCTTCTCCCACACCCAAACTTAAGGCATACTACCCAACCACACACAAACACATTCACAAAACTCAAACAAAATTTAACAAGCACAAATATTTCATATCAACAAACATAATAAACAAAAAAAAAAAGGTGGAGAGCCTACCTCTCCATCAAGCTCCAAAAAAATTCACTTCACAAGTCTTTCACACCTTCAAGCCAAGAAAATTCCCAAAATCACTCCAACAAGCTCCCAAATTCCAAAAATGACAAAGAAGAAAAAATGAACAAGTAACCCCCATTCCATCAAAAATCCATCAATAAATAGAAATGGAATGTGAGGATGATGAGGTGGCTCCATGTAGGATGCCACTTCATCATTCCTCCATTCCCACACTCAAGTCAACACACCATGCCCAAGACAATAAATGAGCATGTAAGAACTATGACAAACCCACATGGCACACAAACTTGCACACCATGCCTTCTAAGGACAAAATTATTGTGACAAGAAGAAGTGTAATTATTTTCACTCTTTTACACTCCAAAAAGGATAAATAAGTCAAAAATAAACTCCCCAACCCATAGGTAGGGTTGTTGGGTAAATTTAAGAGGCATGGGACAAGCTTAGCTTGTCCCACAAGCCTCCAAAAAGGCCTCCCAAGTCAAAATCCGAATTTTGAAGTTGGGGTGGAGTAAAACACACACAAACCAACATAAATCTCACTTACAACAAGGACCATCTAACCTCATAATTATCTATTTGTCACATCTCTATTTAGTTAACCAAATAAGAAGGATTAGCTTAATTAAGACACATTATTATTAATGCTAATAAAGTGACAACAATTACCAAAATTAAATACATAAAACACAAAATAAAAACACATACAAAAATTAAAAGAAAAGGGAAAACATTCACCCCATGGCCACACATGTGAGGTCACCCCCATGGGAAACCTCCTAACTAGGCATGCAAAAAAACACACATAACATTACACAAGTTGTCAAATTTTGCCCACGTTTCTCAACACCCGACATCCTTCCATGGTTGGTCCCCTATCCCCTTTCGATGTATGTGATAAAATGTCCTGTAACACAAACAAAATACCTCTCTAGCCTTTTGGCCATATTAACAACATCGAGACAATATACATATAAAATCAATAATCATCATTCAACATTAGAAATTCTATCATCTAGCATCATACAATTAATTTGATTTTGGCATTCCATAAAATCATAATTCTATTCAAAACATCCAACATATGTTATGCATCCAAATTATGACATGTTAGTAATCAAATATCACAAATCAACATATATAATCTATCTATCATCACCATCTAGTGCATCATAATAAAAATGTAAACCACATAATGTCAATACTTTTAGAAAAATAGTATTTATTTGATATGTTTAAAGTTGGTGGACCATCTGAAAAGCTAGAGGAAGGCCTAAGGGTATTAAGGACTCATAAAATAAGGGCATAAGGGCATAATATTAAGTGGTTAGTAGGTAAAGAAACCAATGTACAATCATGTTTATTTCTTGATTGTCAAGATCAACCTTGAGAAATAGTTGTCTTAGGAAAACAATTCATAAGGATGTATAAATCATCAAGGAGTGGTGTTAGAATTTTTTTAATCCTTGAGGAATAGGGAAAATCCTTGTACAAATTTAATCAAGAAGACCTATTCGATTGCTTATGCATAGAAATGTCATAAAGAAGCCTTGAGAGAGTAAGGGTTTGTATGAAAATTCTTAAGTGAAAGAGGAAGAGTTGAGTGATTTGCATTAGTGATTAGGAGAGGATTAAACACAATGAGATGAGTGAAAATAAGATTGATTAAAATTCAAGATGAAGGTGAAAAACAAAGTTGATAAGATTGTTTAGAGCTTAAGCAAACAAGGAGTCTTAAAAAGTAAAAAGTTGAAAATCTAGTAAGATGATGTATAAATGAGTAATTGAGGATTAAGGTGTTCTTGAGTAAGGTGTACATGTGTGTGAAAGGTTGATGTAAGGATGAAATAGGTGGTAATCCATTAAACCCTTAATTTTGATTTCAAACCCTAACTAGACATACTTGAAACAAGGAGAAAGGAGAAAGTTGAATTGGGAAGTTGTACTTTGAGTTGAATTTCTATAAAGAGGATTAAAGTCTATAGTATCATCTAGCTAATCTATCATCAATTGAAACTTTACCTTGTCTCAAATAAAATTCCTAATAATATCATTTAGTGTGTTTCAGGTGTGTAGTGAATAATGTCTAAGGTGATTGATCAACTCATTAAATAGTTTTATTGAGAGACTACTTCCTCCTCAAGGCTTAAAAAGGCCATTTTTGGCCATCCTGTAGCTAATTGAACACCCTTCAAAAGATTTTAGAGAAAATATAAATAATCTAAGGTTTATTTCAGAGAATTGAAGATGTCTAGCTAAATTTAGGAAAGTTTACAAAATAAAATCTCATTCAGAGCAACTGTTTAAGAGCGGATTTTTAGGTGCAACTAATGAAATCTAAAACAGTGAAAGCTGACTTCTCTAGATGATTCCAAGAGTTTTGGAAAGAGTTAGGATGAAAAAATATGAATTGGAAGGATATTAAAATAATCTACAAGGTGGAATAATCAACATTGATTCAATTCTTAAATAATTTGTTAGGTACTATGAAAACTCTGGGATGAATTAGCCGCCTTCCTAGTTCAAATGAAATAGGACCTAAATTTTGAGTTTGCAAGCGAAACTTAGATTTGTAGAATAGTTTCATTTATCTTAAAATGTGATGTGCGATGTTTCAAGTGAAGTATGGAGGTCAAAACATCTAACTCATCCTCAAATTTCATTCAAGGATTCATCCTCTATCTGGAAGAGGAAACCCATTTCCATGAAGAGAAACTTGAGAAAAAGGTGTCTATGTACCATAAGCATGCTTCCACCCGTGGTATATTCTTGGTCAATAAATTAAATTGTGAAGGATTCATCATGTTCAAAGGAAAAATGTGGAGGTCAATGAGTGACTTGATGATAATCATATCCTGACTCTATCATTATACCCAAATCTCTCCAAAAACAAACTAAAATGAGCTAGTCATGCCACCGAGGTATCCAAGAACATCATTTGTGAAGTATTAAGGCATAATATATCTCCATGAGAGACATATGAGAAATGAGAGCGTATGAGAATCATGAATTTTATTCCATGAAAGGATGATTTTAGAGCCATGAAAGGTGAGGGGATGATCTTTATATCGAGCACCTTGTTGTTATGGTTTGGAGCTTGTTTTTATGTGTGGAAGTGTTTAAGACTGTACACTAAAATTATTGTAGAGTTTCCATATTTATCTCACCGGGGTTCAGAAGTGCAGCCTTCGAGAAAATTTTTTTGGCCTAAAAAACATGTGCCCATATCTTGGGAAACATGCTCTTCTCATATGGGCGGGATTTTTAACCCATAGGTTTATGGTATGGTTTTGACCCATGGTTTTGGTACCTTTCACTGGTATTGTAAAGCCGCTAGCATAAGCTTCTATTTATGTGGTTTTGTGTATATGGTAGGTAAGATGTAACATTGGAGATTTGTGTGAATTCGGGTGTGAATTCTAGAGAGTTTGTTGAGCATATCTCCAAACATATCCGGTATTGACGATTGAGAGAGTGGTGGCTTGTAATAAAATTTGAGCAAGTGATTCTTGGAGGACGTAACACAAACTCTTAATTTTGAACCATGTTAAATAAAGTGTCTCTCGTGTTGTGTTCTTTTAATTTTTTCACCTTTATTTTCATATATGTAATATTTTCTGCATATTAGATTTTATTATTGTGATTCTCTCAAGGATTTATAGTTTATTTCATAACACTTGTTTATAAGAATGAGCATTCATCTGCGAGTTCACTTGATGCAATTCACTTGGTACTATTCATAAAAATGCATTCAACACCTATTAGTGTGATCACACCTTAAGGAGGAGGCACATTACAATCACCTCATTTTGGCCATAAGAATAGAATCCCATTCTGGGAGAAATCATCTATCTACAAAGTGAGGATCTCATTTTAGTAAGAAGTAGAAAAATATCATAGAGTTGATTCTTGGTCACTAAATTGAATTATGGACAAAATTTCAAAATTGGGTACCAATTGAAGTGGTAGGGCCAAATCCAATCTGAAGGTCAAAAACCCTACAAAATGACTATATGTTTTCCCAAAACAAAGACCAAATACAATATATATGCCCTAAACATTATAGGTCCTTGCTGAAATCCTAAAAATGAGTAGCATTTGAAAATTATATTTTGAAAAACTATCTTCTAGATTATAACTATCAGTGCGGAGGACCACTTCCATCGACATACAGAGTGACCCTAATTTCTTATATTTACCAAAATAAGTTTGAAGTATAAGATTTCTTTAATTATTTCTTTATACTTAAACATTTATTTTAGTAAATATGACTCCTTCGAGCCCTTCTAAAATTCATATAACTCAAAACGTTAATACGCGTTCCATAATAATAGAAATGTGCACACATTATAACACACACGTCTTTTTCTAACACTGTAACGCGTACGCATTTATGTTTGGAAAATACCAAACCTACGCCAAACCATAACACATAGTCATTTGGGATAATTCCGGTATTTGTCCACTTTTAGCCCCAGTTGATTTGCACTTACCCTATATGGGATAGATTTTCTAAAATATGTGTGACTTTATAGGAAGATTTATGAGAGCCTTGATTGTTCTTTGAGAGTAATTTTCAATGTATGCTTATGAGAATGATAAGTGAGCTCAAATGGTGAATTATAATCTCTTATATAGGATTTTATAGGTTAAGTATCACATTAAGAATGACATGGAGTATAATAAATGATAGAAAGATGAATTTTATATTGATAAAAGATTCATTAAAGAGAGGGAAGTGACTGTATAAGTTGTCCCAAAATTTATTTTATCCCGGTCTCACATTATAAGGTTTAAATACAGAAGCTAATGGCGACAATCTAATATTATGGAAAATGTTTATATGATTAATTTACTACTAGGAAGCCAATGAGAGTCAAAGCAACATGTATAGTTTAGAAATTTATGTGGGAGAAAAATATGTGTCAATTAAGCTTAGAATGTGAGCGCAGATCACAATATAGGAGAAAATCCTAACTTTTCATTGTTAAAGGATAAGTTGTCAAATTTAGATGACAACATTTCCCACCATTTGGTTTGAAATTAATGAAATAACTTCATTATAAATGGAAATATATCATAATATATAATGCATAGCTAAGCCATTTTCGGGGGAAAACCTCCAAACTTCCAAATAAGAAATAATTCACAAATGACATTCCAGGAAACATTTACTACCCCACATATATAAGTATGATTACAAAGGGTCAAACCCCCTTCATTATTATTAGTTTTGACTTAATGAATGAATAACTAATGGATATAAATATACGTGTTATATAAGCCATAAGTCGGTCAAGACATATGAACTAAATGTTTGAAATCTAATTTTGACATGGGGATGATTTTGAAACAAATTAATAATTGTATTATAAAACTTCAATATATATATATATATATATATATATATATATATATATATATATATATATATATATATATATATATATCTTGACTTATTTTGCAAATGAAACTTTATGATGGTAAATTTGGTATAACTATAGAAAAATCGGAAAAACAAGTATTAGGAAGAGTAAGAATAACTCAAGGAGATATAATATCCTTGTGAGAGTATTGTGCATAATATTGTAAACAAGAAAATAGTAATGGTAATAATTCCTTAGCTAAGAACTAGTGATTTGGTATATAATGGAAATAATACTTAGCTTACATAAAATCCTAATAAATAGCTTGGCCAATCATCAATTATTGTAGGAAAATTATGAAGAAAGAGGCATCAAATAACCTAAAGTGGAGATATGAATCTCCTTTCTCATTGTATAATTCAAACTTTGGAACATTGCCACTCTAAAAGTGGCATAGATAATTGGGGTGTAGACTATCCTCATAGGGATGAGTAATTCCTTCACCATCCATGAGGATGTGGAGAAACTAGGATTTGACATAGGATTTCATATGGAATAGATATGAACTCTTTCTAAGAACATCTTATGGAAAGTTTCTCTTAGGGAAACAAGTTCTAGATGTTATCCGTGCCACTCAGGTATCCCAATGGACAAATTTGAGGAATCCAAACTAACGAAATATCATGTATTAAAAGCTCTCTATTTGTTTTCTTTATGTGTAAACTACAACATTCTCACTACAAATTTGAGAGGGAGTCCTTGTAAGGTGTGGGAAGGCAAAGTGTTATAACACCTAACTCCGATAAATTTCCCCTATAATCAACATTACTTACATAGAGAAATTGTGAAACTAGTGCCTACAATTTCATGTGGTTACCACTTGTCGTTGATGTGGCTTTCAATTTAAACCCATACTACCATGATGGGTTCTTACATGTTTTTGGAAGGGGTAGATGCATAACAAATTCAAGCGTGTATTATTCTATTTCATCAAATAAAACAAAAATGTCTAACCCAATTGCCTCGAAACTTACTAGCATACTCTTGGAAAATGGAAATTTGTAGGACACTTAAGATTTATTAGATAAACAACACATACATACTCCCTATCTGTAAAAAAAAATAATAGCTTTTAAATTGTGGAAGATCCATTTGACTGTTGCTTGATCACCCATACATATTAGAATCCAAACCACATGCTCAAATGTTCCGAGATCTTTGCTTTTTAAATAGCTATGTTCACAAACTACTACAACATACATATCTTTGGTAGATTAACAAATTTCAGGCCCAATTATGATATGGTTTTTTCGTGTAATGATTTATCTATATATCAAAGTGCATATGGTCTACACATGTGTATTTAGTACTCCTCTGAGATCTATATTATCTTCTACCACTTTACAATGCTCAATATTTTTTGTAGAAAATATTTCATTTGATGCTCAACAATGAGCTCACATCCACTCACCAACTATCATCCAAGGTCACCCTCAACACAATACACACCACCCATGATTTAAAACAGCTTAAAAGTGCTAAATTAGTTTGTTCAATTTATATGATTATTGTTCAAATATTGTCTATAAATTCTAGATATTAATGAGTAGTTATATATTATTTTCATTTAGTTAGAGTACAAGTTGTTAATTGTATTTTAATCTTTATACTGATTGTTTTCATGTAGTGTGAAATTGAAAGTAATGTGTTTTGTATAGTCTATAAGTATGTGACTATTTTAAATGTAATTTGAGTCAATCATAAAGGATGTGTTAAATATTGAAATCATTTTATTGCATGTGAATATATATTGTGTAATAAATAATCTCATAGTATTAAAGTCATAAAGTATGTTATTTAGCTTGGTTTTTTAGATAAGACTCGTTATTTTATGATTTTTATATACAATCAAGAATGCCTTGTAGATATGTATGCAAAACATGGAAATATATTATAACATTCGCATTTTTCTCAACAAGAAAACACGATAAACCCGATAACAAACATGGAAAATTATGGAATAATTTTTTTTTTGAAAGGTAACGACAATAACATTCATCGAATTAAATTAAATTCTTGATAATAACGCTTTATAAAATTTTCAAGGCAGTTGGAAATAAAATGACGACTGATTAACATTGACTCAATTTCCAAAATTAAAGCAGGAATTAAATTCTCTTACTAAGCTTCAATAATTATTTTAATATTTCTCATTTTGCTTTTCATGTCATGGCCCCATTAATCCCCTCTAAATTTATTATATTAAACAAGACTAAATATCCTTTAGTCTTAAATCATGCTCCTTAATATTTATATTATTTCTTTAAAAAGGCAAGGGGTGCACAACTTAGTCTAACCCCTTAGGCCCTTTTCAAAACATTACACACACCTCCTTTTATTTATTTTATTCCCACCTAAATACCCCATCACTTAAGTGATGTAGGGTTCATCCTACACCATTGGATTTATTCTATCTGAGCCCTTAGATCTAGGTTGCACTAAAGAAACCTTAGAAATCCTTATGGGTTTTCTTATTCTCATGTATTAACCTATCCTCTTATTTTCTCTTATTTGTTTTGCATGTTAAGGAAGAAGGAAGGCCATGGAAGGAAGCTCAAGCTCTTAGGTGAATGTACACAAGAAGAGGAGCTAGTTTTAGCAGATCCCTCTCCTAGGTTTGCTCTATTTCCAAACATCATTTTACCCATTATTTGTATTTCATTTAAGAGATATTTCTCTTACCCGGGTTATGGGTTTTTGCCCATTGTTATTCCTCGTTTTGAAAGAGGGAAATACAACATGAGACTCTTGATGTATGTATGTATATAAACACAGAAACAATCAATTCTTTTATCAAACCCAGAATTCTAATTTTCCTTTTGACCTTCTGATTAGAATTGTGGGTATTTTTCCCAATTTATTTATGTATATTTGGATATTTTTGTTTAGGTAAAAATATATATATATTCTTGTATGAGTATCATTATGATGAGTATGTATATGTAAATATATATAAATATATTTTACAAATATATGAATGTATTTATATACGAATTTAATGAATATTGTTTATCTCTTTAATAACCATTTTTAAGCACTAATTGACTTGATAAAAGAAATGATAAAAGTCTATATTCACACACACACACACACACACACACACACACACACACACACACACACACACACACACACACACACACACACACATAAGAATCCAAAATTTTCTTTTAAAAATAATAACTTTATGGATATGCCTCAAATAGACAAAATTATTTGATAAAAATGCCTCAAATAAATATGTTCTCATGGAATGCTATAATGATGAGTCCGCCAAAATGAGTCTACCTAAAAAAACTTATAAAATTTGAAGAAAATGCAATTGTGAGGAGCAAAGGAATTCTCCTTAACCTTTTCCAACATCCTCAATGTGGAAGTATATATAAGGCATGTGAACTCCAAGCAAAAATAAATCATACATTGATATGTGGGCAGCTAGTAGTAACATATAAATTCAATACATCATAATTCGTATACCAAAAGACGTGACACCACAATGGAAGTGGTCCTCTCACTAACATAATGGTTCATTGGTTATGACATAAATATGCTTGTTTACTTGTTACCCAAGCAAGATATGTCTCTTAAGTGCATATGAAAATTACTTCTCTTGTTGATCGAAATCATCATTTAATCAAGAAACTAATCCCACATTGGTTGGTTGGCCTGGTTTGTAGTAGCAGCATATAAATCCCAATATCTTGGCCCTAACATCATAAGTGGTCGACACCTAAATGGAAGTGAGCCTCTTACACATACATAATGGTATATCGGACTCATTATCAAGATTTTGCGACTTAAACGAGTGATTGAAAGTTGAAATTCTATTTGTCATTTGTAGTTACAATATCAAATCTCAATGTGAAACTTTAAATATGTAATATTTAAATTAAATAATAACATTGACAATGATATTGATAAATATTCTTATAGTTTCATATTCTCAACAAACACATAGTTGGTGCACATGTGAAAGTCGAATCGTAGATATAGCCTTGCTCCTCCATCTTCAACACGGGTGACATCGAGAAGATGGTTGGTGCTACATGCTTGGTGCATCTTGGAATTGCTTCAATAACAACTCTAAAACTTATATTCGCTTAAACTTATTCTTACCTTGGATTTTTGGTTTCATCGAGGATAATATATTATGATCCTTATTACACTAGGGATTAAGTTGAATGAAGTGACCCTCTCACTAACATAATTTTCAATTAATTATGGGATACATATTTTGCTACCCCAAATTGTATATATCTTAGAATTTCTTGGACAAGTCTCAAGATCTCCCCATATTTTTATTATTAACGTAAACAGTACACCTCCTCCTTTAAATATAAGTACTAATTTTAATTTAATTTTTTCCATTTTTTAAAATCATATTAATTTTAACACTACTATAACTCCCACGACACCAAAGCACCCTATAATGTTATGATGCCATTTGATCAATTCAATCAACAATATAAAAATTTAATGTGGAGTACATGTTTTACCGCAACCCAAGGAGAGGAAAGACAACCTTATTCAACAAGCACATGTTGGAATAGCCGCACCAAATAATGGTTAGATGATTGGATCCTTGGAGCCTGGAGGTCCCCACACCCTTAACTTTTTATACTGCTACTGACGGACCTGCCAACATCGCAGATGAGATTTGCATGCAGTCAACATAGCGTAGACCCACACTGCAATGAACATTATGATGCCACGTCATGTCAGACATGAGGCAAGTGAGATTTTTAATATGATCTCTGTAAATTATGGTCCACCCTTCATGCTGTGGCAATGTCATACGGTACGAAAATCAAACATAACGTTAACGGAGTAAAACGAGTTTGACGGAAATATGTTTGAACACTTTTGTGGGACCCGCGAGACATGTCACCAAAAGCTCGAACACACCGGCTAGATAAGGCACTGCATTTTTTTCAATATTCAATTCAAAATAGCACTTATAAGAGACATGAATTTCAAAAATTTTGTTGGTGAAATCTGTAGATATATGTACCTATTTAGTTTAAGTTTTACTTGAATGGTGATTTAAGCATGTGAGGGAGGGGTCGACTGTGAGAAAATGCCAGTGGAAATTTATGCTTTTGCAGTGTCATCGATGGGATCTCGTTGTGTGCTCGAGAAGAAATATTCATTCCTTCACAACTGCCACTCGTGAAACAACTATACAATATCAGTTCTAGGAATACTTTCTCTTAAAAAAATTGTTGACTGATGGTGCTGCTGGTTTTTATTTCTGTTGGGCTCTTTTTGGGTCAATTCCTTTTTGACTCCAGTCGGTTTTGTAATGTTTTTTGATAGATATTTTTGTTCTAGTGGATCTTTAATGTAATATCTTTTGTAATAGGCCCTTGGAGCCTTTTTTCCAACTATTATCTATCAAAAAAAAAAAAAACAATTCTCTTAAAATATTTGATTTTTCAGCCTGAAATTCATGTGGGTGTTGCTATGTAATTTTATTGAATATTTTTCCGATTTGATGTTAGGAAATTACTACGTTAATCTTGAGGAGAGATATTATGCAAAACTTTAACGTAATCAAACAGTTTAGAAATTCTAGCAACACATTCATAACAAGAAAATAAACAATTAACACAAACAACAGATATACGTGGGAAAAATCCTTTCAATAAAAAAACCCACACTCCAAAAAGCCCACTCAATGTATTTAAAATTTAATAACAAGATTACATACACTTATGCAAAACAAGTTTCTTACAGGAGTATCACCAAAAACAATTCTAGGAGGATTCCAACATAACAATACTTGCTGGCTCACCACACAAATTGATTCTCCAAGCCTTGATTTATAGACCTCCGGTTATACAAGAAACCATCAATGGTTTACAAAACAATGTGCAAGAAACCTCTCATGAGGTGGATTGCATTAAAGAGCAAGATTTCGGTCTAAAATTAGACTCCCACGTCCACAATATTCTCCCCTATTTTGAACCTCAAAGATGTCGAAAATATGTCATAATGTCTCTAAAATAGCCCTTCCATGATATACTATCATAAGGAATCTTTCGACAACCTATTTTTAACACGATTGTAAGAAAAACTTAAATGAATCCAGCAAGGTTAAGACACCTCATTTCCAGCAATCTCCTATGCAGGCGAATACCTTGCGGGCCAAGGAAAGATACCATCATGGATCAATCGCTAGGGGCCAAGAGGCCTATGTAGACTCTTAATACCACCTAAATTTACACGTTTGTGCTCTGAGCTTAGTTAATGCATTCGCACATTCATGTGAATCTCTCCTACCTTTTCCAAACTTCTCCTGCCATCCTCAATTACCATATCTCTCACGAAGTGATACTAAACATCAATGTGTTTGGTCACGGCATTAAAAGTCGGGTTATTCGCAAGGAAGATTACGCTCATTATCACAAAGACATTATAATAGCACTTTTGTTTCAATTCAATATCTAAACACAATGCTTCATTCAACCAAATGGATTCTTTTTACGAGGATGAGTAGATGTCTTATGTACGCTTCCTGCTCGAGTAGTGGACAAAATGACCACAACATGTCACTTGCTCATCCAACCGATTGCACCACCATTAAGAGTAAACACATGCACTTTGACGGATCTTCTGCTATCGACATCACCGACCCAATAGAATCTATAAAACCATGAATACCAAGGGAATGTTGATTCTCTACCATGAAAAAAATATAAAGTATTTTTATATACCCGTAAATATCTAAAGACCATCTTAACCGCATCCCAATGCACTCTTCCCGAATATTAGACATAAAAACGAGAAAGAACTCCACTCTTGGACAATGTCAGTGCGGTCTACAAACCATAGCATACATTAAGCTTCGAACTACACTCACCAGTAAGCACTCTGCTCATGTCTTCCATCTCTCAGATGGGATGAAGGACATTGCGAAATGGAGAGTTTCGTTCCCAATGTAACAGGAACACAAAAGTGGTTTATAATCCCGCATGTTGAACCTTCCCAAACAAACGAAACATATACTTTCTGGCTCAAGCAGCTTTGTTCACAATGATTTTCTAATCTCCATCCCAAGTATGTGTTTTTCTACACCAAGATCTTTCATTTCAAATTTCACAAAGAAGTGAGATTTCCAATTACTCAGTAATTAACCTTTGCCTTTCTGATAAACAACATGTCATCAACATATAAAAGTAATTACCAGGAAACAATCACCATCAAATTTAAAATATACACAGAATGTGATCGATTTAGACCAAACAAATCCCAAACTCAACACATATGAATCAAACTCGGTACCACATCCTAGGACTTTGTTTAAGACCATACATGGATTTCTTTAACTTTACTGAGCCATCTTGTTTTTACCTTTCATTAGTGTATTACTGCGGTTGTGTCATATAGATTTCTTCCTCCAAATCACCATGAAGGAGCGGTTTTCACATCCATTTGTTCAACCTCTAGGTCATAAGTTCAACGCAATAGATAATAAAACATAATGGATGTCATTTTATCAACAAGATAAAATATCTCACCACATATCAATACCCTCAACTTTGAGAGGTAGCCCTTCACTGACCAATCATGCCTTATACTTTTCTAACATTTCCATCGAACCAATTTTTTTCTTAAACACCCATTTACATCCAACAAGTTTCCGACCTTGAGGAAATGGTACAGTCTCATGTATCATTCCTTTTAAGGGATGTCATCTCTTCATCCATGGTTATTTTCCAGACTTTGCATCATTCATGCCTGAAGCCTCTTGTCATACGGATCTCGATTCATCAATGTTAGTACTCAAGAAAATATACACTTCCCAATCATCGGTGAATACCCATACCTTTTAGGTGGTTTCCTTTACCTTGTAGACCTTGAACAAGGAACGAGGAGGAGATTCTTCCACTTCTTCCTCCTCTTCTAAAGATTCGAGCTTGGTGAGTTCTCGTCAACTTCTTATATCTATTTTTGTGTCTCGATCTAGACTTTCTCGAGGCATAAAAGGAAGTTGGAACCACATCCTTTTTCTATTCATTTTCTTTATGTTGTTCTAGCTGAAAATTAACGGGGAAAGATTTAATCTCTCTAAAAATAACATACGGAATGTATTACCTTTTGTGCCGTGAGTCCCAAGCATGTATCTCTCTCACACCATATTTGCTGGCGATGAAGACCACAATTTGAAGTAGCGCAAGAATCTAACTTTGTTTCTCTGCACCCATCATGAAGCTGCTATATGCCATATCTTTCAATAAAAGCAGCCCGTAAC